>CAOJBK013719779.1:0-13911 GCA_948294925.1 Codiaeum variegatum
TGCCAATGTACAAAGAGCTCCTATAACGACCCTCACCCTGATAGGTGCAACATGGCCATTCTATCAGTGGGGGATCGACATATTAGGACCCTTTGCTCAGTCCATCAACTAGAATAATTTATTGATCATGGTGATTGGACATTTCTCCAAATGGCCAAAGGCTGAACCAGTGGCTACAATCACCCAGACTAAAGTGACAGACTTTGTTTTCAAGGGGATAATTTTTAGGTATGGAATACCAAACGTCATCATCATAGATAATGGCAAATAGTTTGATTCCAGGCATTTCAGATCATTCTGCCAAGGGTTGGGGATCGACCTTCGATTTTCCTTTGTGGCTCATCCCCAGACCAATGGCCAAATAGAGGTCACAAATCAAACTATCCTACAAGGCTTCAAGAATAGGTTAGACGAGAAGAAAGAGAGTTGGGTAGATGAACTCAACAACATCCTATGGAGTTTTAAAATGACCCTAAGAACACAGATAAGGGAAACGCCATTTTCTTTAATGTTCAGGATTAAAGCAGTAGTACCTATAGAGATCGGTCAACTCTCATTTAGGGTGGAATTTACAAAGAGGGTCGACTAGGATGCATAGCCAAGGACGGACTTAGACTTAGTAGAAGAACTAAGAGATCTAGCCTAAGCTTGGAGGGCGACCTACAGCCATAAGGTGGCAAGATACCATGATAAGAAAGTCAAGTTCAAAGCCTTTAATGAAGGGGACCTTGTCTTGAAAAAAGCGGAGCTGACAAGAGGAAATGCAGGGGTGGGAAAGCTTAAGCTCAATTGGAAGGGGCCTTTCAAGATCAACAAGGTGCTCAAATTGGAACCGTCTCTAACAAGAGATATTTCACCTTTTGAGCCAACTACCAAGTGTTACGTCATCAGCAGACAAAAACATCATCCAACGGTAACCTTCCTCACCTAGAAAGTTTAAGGACCGCTCAATCATCTTCTCATCCGTACAGGTAAAAGGATCTTCTTCTGTTTCTTTCATCTCCTTCATTTCTATACATTTAGTAGCTCTCCTAATTCATAGAATCATAAAGAAATCAACACTTAACCCTAAACTAACTTGAGCATCGAATGTTACTTGTCATAGAACAAACTTGGACCTCCTGACCATCTTTTCTATGTGTAGACTCATTTTTCACAGTCCTCATGCAAGACAATTTACTTTCTTCAAATTTTCAACTTGTTGATTGGGTTCATCCCATCAATAATAATAATTATTTTTTATAACCAATTATTATTATTATTATTATGTTTGTTTCTTGATCACAAGAGTAAACTTCAATTTTGTCTTCTACCGAAGAAATTCGATTTGGGTCATTATATACCATACTTTGATGTAACCAAGGATCAAGCAAATAATATTTTGTTTGTTTCCAACCTAATCCCCATCATTCGTCACTTTTACTGTTTCCTTCAATTTGTCACTATCACCACCACTACTAATATCATCTCCATTCTTTTCCAATTACTAGTTATCTTCTTTAACTCTCTAGTGTTACATGATGTCAAATGACATAAGCTATATAATTCTTTTCGAAGAGACATGTAAATGTTTTTTTTTAATATTTTTTATTTTTTTTAATTAGAAAATATTAATTATTTTAATTAAATATTGGGAAATAATTTTAAATTTATTGTAACAATACATACATCTTATTATATCCGATACAATGCTTAATGTTTACATTAGTAATAAAGAGAAATTTAAATAAACATTTTAGTAACCAAAATAACAACAAATTTAAAATTAATTTACAATTAATAATAGCTTAATTCAATTTAGGAATCTCTAAAATTGGAATGATTCTAATATTCGCACAATCAAAATGTTGATCTACTAGGGTGGTGTGGTGGTCGGGTGATTCGACCACGTTTGAAATAAATGGGTGTGTACAGTTTTCGTAGTAACAACCAATCACCATTATATATAAACTAAAGATTGTTGTAGTGATGATGGCCCTAGTTAGTCACTCCCTATCTCTGTCTTTAGGTATTGAAAATTAAAATTTTGTAATCTCCAAACTTTCAAACAGTTTTGAAAATTTTTAAATATTCAAGTCATCTAAAACCATGTTCAACCCTAGCTAATGGTTGTCCCTTTATGTTTTAGACAATTAAGAAAAGTTCAACAAACTCTTGAATCAAATTCTTTACCTATTTTAAAGAGTGTTATTAACTTTTTCATTTTCAAAAATCTCTTAAAATTTACTCCTTATAGTCTTTTAAAAGCTATATTCTCTCTTCTTAAATTTGAGGAGAGAAAAATAAATTTTAAATTTTTTTTCTTTATTTTTCTTCTTAAAATTATGATCTCAATAAATAAAGAACGAAATAGGGAGTGATTGTCATATTGCACACAAATTTTAAGATAAAGTAAAATAAATAATAAATTATTTATAATATTTTAGCGAGTGAAATTAAAGAGATTGTTGGACTTACTTCAATGATAGTACCTAATTCAACACGGTGACCCCAATCAACCATAGGTCGCCTAGATAGACCTGTCTAATTAGGAGTGAAAGTACCTCTCACAACTCCACCCACCTACATGGGCTAGCTACATTGGACAAGTAAACTCTACCCACCTATATGGGCGAGCTACACAAAGAAAATCAGCTTAGCTCATTGCCTACTCTATTCCCGATGAATATTAGTGAAGTCCCATGATCTCCACACTTTGAGATTTAAGGAACCACGATAGCCATGATCCCACGCTCATAGTGAAGTGGAGAAATAACTACTTTTGAATGGACTATATAAAATAGAAGGTAAACTGAGGTAAATGTTAACATCTATTATCTTCTACTCACTTCTTCTACAACTTATACCTCAAAATCTTGAGTGACTTAATCATCAAAGTGCCTATCCAAGCTTACAGTCTCGACCCCTCAAACCATTATTTTGCAAGTGCACTAGTGGTCAAGTCTGGTGCAACGTCATTCTAACCTTAGCAGGAACCTAAACAATATTGGTGCGATACGTGGACACACCTTTGTGTTCAATCTTTTTCCAGTAACAATGCAAACTCTTTGGCTGAATTTGGAGCTAAACTTAGGAATTAACCTTTTTTTGGAGGAGCCTGATGGACGCCCAAAGGAGGGAACCATGTGGCGAAGATGAGCCGATGGATTGAGAGGCAGAGCACATTAGACAACCAGTTGACCCCATTGAGAGACTGGGTCCTAGATGGAGGAGAAGTAAGAGGGAAAGCCAGCCGAGTAGCAAAGCCCTGCCAATAACCAGCCAACCACTAAGGAGTGTTGGTGAGGCGAAGGTTATGCCGACCTCTAATGCCAACAAGTCAACCCACCTCAAGTAATGCAAGCTCCAGCAATAAATCAACTGCCAAACCTCAACAACCCAGTCGCAGTACAATAATTGTTTGATGCCTATAATGATTTGAGATGGCAGATGAGTGACCTAAGGCAAATGGTGAGTCAAGCTTCCCAGCTACCTGCGCCAGAGATGGTAATCCTTGTGGAAGCAAGGAATGAGGTCGTTCAATCCTAAGCACCCAGAGAAAGAAACTCCAACGAGAAGTGACAGTGCCAGAAGTAAAGAAAATACATTAGTGGAGACAGATTCTGATGAGATCTCTAGTTCAAAAGGGGAAACTACAGCTTTACATTCTAATGACATTGATAGGAAAGTGCAGAAAGTGGTTACCAGAATGGGAATCAAGGGAAAACTGCATGATTTTGATCACAACACTAAATCCCCTTTGTCGGAGGCCATCCTGGAGAAAGATTATCCCATAAATTTTAAAATTCTAGCTCATTTTGACCATTTCGATGGAACAACATGCCCCAAGAATCATGTGAATAAGTTCTTCACATATATCAATTCCCAAACTTATAAAGATCATGTCTTGTGTGAGCTATTCCCCATGACTCTCAAAGGAGTGGCACAAAAGTGGTACATGTCTCTTAAACCCAACTCCATAAAAAGATTCATGCAATTGTCTAAAGTTTTCCAAGCAAGATCTATTGCATTCATGAAACATACTAAAATGTCCACTGATTTGATTACAATAAGGTATAAAAGTGGGAAAAGCTTGTGGGACTACATTGAGAGGTTTAACAAAGAGGTCAATATGATGGAAGACCTGTAATACCTAATAGCTTATTCGGCCTTATGGAACAACATGACCATTAGGGGATTACAGGAGAAACTTTTGGAAGCTGAGCCAGATTCATTGGAAGATATCATAGCCATTACTAGGGGATAAATTAGGTTGGAAGAATGGTTACTGGGGCTAGAGGAATGCAATCCAAGGAGAAAAGACATAGAGATGAGTGATTATGGGAGCAAAGGAGATAGCAATCATAAAATTTTGGAAGGAAAAAGGTTCAATCCTGAAAAGATTAAGACCTTTACCCCACTTTCCACTTTCTAGACAAATATGTTCATATGGATTGAAAAGAGTAGAGAAAGGGTGCGACGGCCTAAGAAGATGAGAAATACTTCAAAAAATAAGTAGGATAGCACTAAGTACTATGAATTTCACTAATATAAGGGGAAAAATACAGATAACTGTTAGAACCTAAAGGTAGAGATCAGGAAGCTAGTGCAAAAAAGAGTTCTGAGGTTAATGAAGTTGGTTCTGAAGGGGAAAGAGCTAGAAGAGAGAACCTCAATTAGGGGGAATTACACTATATCCGACTATAAACCCCGAGACAGGAAGATAGTACGAGAGATTAAAGTGATCTTTGGTGGAAGTTATGGTGGAGGTAGTTCCACTCAAAGGAAAAGGGCAGCACGAGACATAAACTCTCTCTACATGATGGGATTAATCAGCCAAGGATAAGCCATGCCATATTCTCACTCACCCACATGGTGTCCTGTAGTGTTCATTGAAGAGGATGCAAAGCATGTTCAGCATCCACATAATGATGCATTAATGGTAAAGGGCTACATCAAAAATTTTAGGGTCAATAAAAGCTTGGTTGATGATGGCAGCTGTATAAATTTAGTGACTATGAACGTATTTAGAAAGATGGGATTGTAAGAGCAAGATTTAAAAATTGTGGCTACACCCTTAAGTGGGAATTAGAAAGCAAATAGTTAAGATAGAAGGATCTGCAATTCTACAGGTGGAATTGGGAGACGGTGAGCTTGTTAGAGAAGTGACAACCATATTCATGGTGACAAACATTCCTTTCGAGTATAATTTTATACTTGGAAGACCATACCTTTATCAGACTAGGGCCATACCGATCATTTATCACTTAGCACTCAAAATCTCTACCCCTCGTGAGTTGGCAATAATAAGAGGTCTCCAAGAGACAATTAGACGTGTCTACTTCAACATACTAAAAAGGGTTTACCTAACCTTGCACCTAAAAGAAGCTCTACCCCCTAATGAAATGTCAAGTGAGTCAAGCAAAGAAACTCACAAGATTCACACTTGTAAGGGTGAGATTATATTTGGGACTGAAAAGGAGTCTTCAGTGTTGGAAGTGATAACTTCTATGTAGAAAGAGGAGTTAGATATGTTTGCATGGTCTACAACTAATTTGGAAGGGGTCGATCCTAGAGTAATTACCTACAGACTCATCATTGACCATGATGTGAAGCCAATTATGCAAAGGAAGAAGAACCACTCTTTAGAAAAATAAAAATCCATAGCTGAGGAGTTGGAGAAATTGCTAATGATTAGGGTAATGCAAAAAGTCCACTACTTATAATGGTTGGCTAATGTGGTGTCGGTCAAGAAGCCTAACAGAACATTTAGGATGTGTGCAAACTTCATGGATTTAAATAAAACATGCCCAAAAGATCCATATCTACTTTTGAGCATAGACTAGTTAGTAGACTCCACCGTAAGACTTGAACTCTTTTCATTCCTTGATGCAAAATCGGGGTATCATCCAATATACATGGACTGAAAAGATGAGGAGAAGACAACCTTTGTAATAGATCAAGGGAAGTATTGCTATTAAATGATGTGCATTCGGTCTGAAGAATGTAGGGACCATGTACCAATGGCTTATCAACCTGATGTTTAAAGAATAGATTGGTAAGACAATTAAAGTGTATGTCAATAATATGATCATAACAAGTGGAAAGGTTAGAGACCATCCATGTAGTATTTGATGTTTTAAAAGCCTATAGGCTTAAACTCAACCCAAAGAAATACGTCTGTGGAGTTCCGGTAGGAAAATTTCTAAGATATATGGTCTCTTAGAGAGGCTTTGAGGCCAACCTAGATCAGATCAAGTAATCATAGAAATGAATTTGCCCACCGATATATAAGAGGTGCATAGGTTAAATGGAAGGTTTATAGCTCTGGGAAGGTTTATCTCTTGCTTAACCAGGAGATGCCAACCATTCTTCCAAACTGTGAACGATATAAATAGATTTAAGTGGACCGATGAATGCTAGAGATTTTTTAAGTAGTTAAGGTCTGTCTATCTACCCCGCCCTTGTTGAGCAAGCCAGTGCTGGGAGAAGACTTGTATTTGTACCTATCTATAATGACTGACTTAGTAGCTACAAATCTAATAAGAGAAAAAGGAATTGAACAATTTCTCATTTACTACATCAGTATGGTTCTACATAAGGCAGAGCTCAGACCACTCTTATAAAAACATGGCTTGGCCTTATACATGGCTACCCAAAAACTCTAACACTACTTTGAGTCTCATCAGGTAATAGTCCAAACTAGCAAACCACTAAGAAAGATATTGCAAAAGCCTGAGACATTAAGAAGGGTAGCAAAGTGGGCATTTAAGGTGGGATGCTATATAGTCATATATGAATTACAGAAAGCAATAAAGGCATAAATCCTAAAAGACTTTATAGTTGAGTTGACCCCTACAGAAGAAAGCAATTCAACAGCTTAGAAGGTTTGGGAGTTGTACGTGGATGGAGTTGTAAGTAATGAGGGGTCCAAGGTTGGGGTCATATTGAAGGGACCTATAAATTGGTATTTAAATACGCGGTGAAATTGGATTTTGGCTTGACAAATAATGAGGTCGAGTATTAGGTATTCATAAATGGTCTATCTTTGGCAAAGGAAGTTGGGGGGGGATAACCTGACTATTTTCAATGACTCCAAGTTAGTAGTTGTGAGGCCTCGTCCTAGAGCCCATAGGATTTTTCAACGCACCTTTGAGTTTATGGCTCGAGAAAACCAACCATGAGAGGTCAGATTGCACATGGCATCACGATTGTGGACAAGTCCCGCATTTGTACATCCACATGTGTTCTTTGACGTCCATATGGTGTGTTAAGTGTTCAAATTCACCACCTAATCTTTAAGAAAATGGTTTTTCTTTAGGTGATTAAGAAACCTTTGTAAAACTTCATTTTAGAAAATGATTTTTATCCGATTGTTTGAAAAGGTTGACCCTCGAACCATAGTTGGGTTTCGAGATTAGTGATTTGATAAAAAAAAATTAGAAAAGGATTTTTCCAATTTCATAAATAATTTTGCTTAAGAAAAGTATAGTTTTGGTTAAAAAGTGATTTTTGTGTATGCATGGCATACTTCATGATGGATGAACAGTTAAACATGGCAAATATGATGTATGTACAGATTAATAATATGCATGCCATAATTAAATGAAAAATAATAAAAGCAGAAAAGTAAACAGAGGTCATTCCTCTAACCCAAGTTGGGTACTAGGAAAGGCACACGTCCTCAAAAAAGGTGATAAAATAATTACATTTAAAATCTAAGCATACACAGGGGATCCTTTCTCTAGTCCATAAGGATCAGGGAAAGGCACACGTACCCCAAATTAATTACAATCCTGAATTGAAATAACAATGAACAAAAATAAACTATGGCAATAATACGAAAATTGAAACAAAATATAATAATAAAAGAAAAAAGTAAAGAAAACTAGATTTTAAAGTTGAAGCCTTATGAAAAGGCTTGCAGGCATATCCCTTCGAATAGGAATCAAACCCCACGCCATTCTCCCTTCTAGTGAAGGGTGGGGGTTATTCTGATAACAAAGTGGGTGGTTTGGTTGTGTGTTCAGAAGCTAACAAATTTTAATTAATAAAATTATTAACCGGATAGGCTATTAATAATTTCATATTTGATTAGTAAAAATGATTTTGATGTGAAATAATTGCCTAAGTTCATTTTAGGGTTTAATTCGATTCATTTTTATAAAACTGGAATTTTGATAAAAAAATGTCATAATTGATATTTAAAGGGTTTAATTAATTCAGAAACAATAAGAAAATGGGGAAGAGAATACTATACCCAATTTACCTTTTATTTGTGAGGTTTTGGAATCGGTTTGTCTGAAGGTTTGTTGAAACTAGAACGAGTCTCCATTGTGTTTGAAGAGTACTAGTGTATGTCTGAACTGGGATTATAGAAATTGGACCGGTGGGCTGACTAATGAACAAGTGCTTTCAGTGAATTTTGGAGATTGCAGGTGATATTGATTCAGTTTAGTTTGAATTGTGGTCTTTTGAAGTATTTTCGGTAGAGTATCAACGTTGAAAATAGTTCAAAAAAGTATTTGAGCAGAGGTTCGGTGTCTGAAAACTTATCTAAAAAGTGACTTGAGGGGTCGAATTTATAGAAAAATTTTGTCGAAAAAGTGAGACTCATGTGTCTTGGCCAGAATGCATACCTTTTAGGTCCAACGCATGAGTTTAGGGCCAAACACATGTGTTTGGGCCCTTACGCATGCATTTGGGTGAGCTGATTAGGGTCGGTTTGGTTCGACCCTATTTTGGTATTTTTGCAATTTCGAGCCCCTTTGGAGTCTGATTTAAGCGCAATTTGAACCATTAGATTTGCATCGACAGGCCAGATCTAATGGTATAAAAATCAAGGCATTTTCCTTTTAAAATTTTCTGATTCAATGGTGACAATTCTTGAGGTGTAAAATCAAGGGTTCACAGCTGCCCTCTTATCTGAATTTGCTTCGAGCATAAGGTGATTCTGATGATAGTGAACCCACAGGTGCCATGTCAAATTTTGGGCTTATGATGATGCTATATCAATTTATGGACTTGTGACAATGCTATATCAACTTCTATGCTTATGGTGGCACCATAACGGATTTTGGGTTTGTTGCCATGTCAAATTCTAGGCTTATATGTGCCAAGTTGGGAATGCCAAACTTTGCAATTTTTCATATGGATCTTGATGATCAAGCCATAGTAACTTATGGGCTTGTTAAATGTTGAAGTTATATCGTATGAGGCTTTGACCTCCTCAGATTTTGAGGTTTGAGAGGTAGTTGTAGTACTTTTGCATTGCGGGTGAAGACTCCTTCAAGGGGATGCTTCTAGATATATATTGGATGATGCCAGTAATTAGAGGGAGATGCATGATATGCATGCTGAGTATGGCCTATTGTGGGTCTTTGTTTTGTAAAAGCTTTTGCAAAACTTTATCGTTTGTATGAAATTTCAGCTTTTCCTAAAATTTTGTTGCATTTTTGTTTATGAAAATTTGTTTTTGAGAACCAGAATATTTTGATGTGAAATAATTGTCTAAGTTCATTTTAGGGCTTAATTCGATTCATTTTTATAAAAAATGGAATTCTGGTAGAACATGCATTAATTTAGATTTAAAGGGTTTAATTAATTCAAAAATAATATGAAAATGGGGAAGAGAATACTATACCAGTTTACCTTTTGTTTGCGGGGCTTTGGAATCGGTTTGTCAGAAGGTTTGATGAAACTGGAATGAGTCTCCATTGCATTTGGAGAGGACTAGTGTCTGTCCATCTGAACTAGGATTATAGAAATTGTACTGGTGGGCTGACTGATGAATAAGTGCTTTCGGTGAATTTTAGGGATTGTAGGTGATATTGATTCGGTTTAATTTAAATTGTGGTGTTTTGAAGTGTTTTTGGTAGAGTATCATCGTTGAAAATAGTTCGAAAAAGTATTTGAGCAGATGTTCAGTGTCTGAAAACCTGTCTGAAAGTTGACCCGAGAGGTCGAATTTATAGAAAAATCGTGTCGAAAAAGTCGAAAAAGTGAGACTCATGCGTCTAGACCAAAACACATACATTTTAGGTCAAACACATACGTTTGGGACCAAACACATGCGTTTAGGCCCTTACGCATGGGCTGATTTGGGTCAGTTTGGTCTGGGTCAGTTCGGTTTGAACCTAATTTGGTATTTTCGTAATTTCGAGCCCGTTTGGAGTCCGATTTGAGTGCAGTTTGAACCATTAGATTCATATCGAAGGGCCAGATCTAATGGTATAAAAATTACGTAATTTTCCTTTCGAAATTTTCTGATTCAATGGTGATGATTCTGGAGGTGTAAAATTAAGGGCTCACAGCTACCTCCTTATCTAAATTAGCTTCGAGCAGAAGGAGATTCTGATGATAGTGAACCCATAGGTGCCATGTCAGGTTCTGGCATATGATGATGCCACATCAGTTTATAGGCTTATGACAATGCTATATCAGCTTCTATGCTTGTGGTGGCACTATGATAGATTTTGTGCTTGTTCCCATGTCAGATTCTAGGCTTACATGTGCCAAGTTGGAAATGTCAAACTTTGCAATTTGTCATGTGGATCTTGATGATCATGTCATAGTGACTTATGGGCTTGTTGAATGTTGAAGTTGTATCATATGAGGATTTGACCTCATCAGATTCTGAGCTTTGATAGGTAGTTATAGTATCTTTGCATTGCGGGTGAAGACTCCTTCAAGTGGATGCCTCTAGATATATGTTGGATGATGCCAGTAATTGGAGGGAGATGTATGAGATGCATGCTGAGTATGGCCCATTGTGGGTCTTTGTTTTGTAAAAGCTTTTACAAAACTTTGTTGTTTGTATGAAATTTCAGGTTTTCCTAAAATTTTGTTGCATTTTTGTTCACGAAAATTTATTTCTGAGAACCAGAATATTTTGATGTGAAATAATTGCCTAAGTTCATTTTAGAGCTTAATTCTATTCATATTTATAAAAAATTTAATTTTGATAGAACATGCCTTAATTCAGATTTAAAGGGTTTAATTAATTTAGAGATAATAAGAAAATGGGGAAAAGAATACTATACCCAGTTTAGCTTTTATTTGCGGGTCTTTAGAATCGGTTTGTTGGAAGGTTTGATGACACCAAAATGAGTCTCTATTGTGTTTGGAAAGGACTGGTGTCTGTCAATCTGAATTGGGATTATAGAAATTTGACTGGTGGACTGACTGATGAACAAGTGCTTTCGGTGAATTTTGGAGATTGCAAGTGATATTGATTCGGTTTAGTTTGAATTGTGGTGTTTTGAAGTGTTTTTGGTAGAGTATCAACGTTGAAAATAGCTCAAAAAAGTTTTTGAGCAAAGGTTCGGTGTCTGAAAACCTGTCTGAAAAGTGACCCGAGGGGTTGAATTTATAGAAAAATCGTGTTAGAAAAGTCAGAAAAGTGAGACTCATGTGTCTATGCCAAAAAGCATACATTTTAGGTCAAACGCATGCGTTTGGGGTCAAATGCATGCGTTTGGGACCAAATGCATGAGTTTGGAGCCTTATACATGCCCTTGGGTGGATCAGTTGGTCCAGTTCGGTTCGATTTGACCCTATTTTGGTATTTTCATAATTTTGGGCCCATTTGAAGTTCGATTTGAGTGGGGTTTAAACCATTGGATTCATATCAATGGGCCAAATATAATGATATAAAATTCAAGGAATTTTCCTTTCAAAAATTTTTGATTCAATGGTGACAATTCTGGAGGTATAAAATTAAGAGTTCACAGCTGCCCTCTTATCTGAATTAGCTTCGAGCAGAAGGTGATTCTGATGATAGTGAACCCACATATTCCATGTCAGATTCTAGCCTTGTGATGATGCCACATCAATTTATGGGTGACAATGCTGTATTAGCTTTTATGCTTGTGGTGGCGCCATGACAGATTTTGGGCTTGTTGCCATGTCAGATTCTAGGCTTACATGTGCCAAGTTTGGATTGCCAAACTTTGCAATTTATTATGTGGATTATGATTATCATGCCACAGTAACTTATGTGCTTGTTGAATGTTAAAGTTGTATCGTATAAGGCTTTGACCTCTTTAGATTCTGAGCCTTGACAGGTAGTTATAATACCTTTGCATTGCGGTTGATGACTCCTTCAAGCGGGTGCCTCTACATATATGTTGGATGATGCCACTAATTGGATGGAGATGCATGCTGAGTATGGCCCATTGTGGGTCTTGGTTTTGTAAAAGATTTTGCAAAACTTTGTTGTTTATATTAAATTTCAGATTTTCCTAAAATTTTGTTACATTTTTGTTCATGAAAATTTATTTTTAAGAATCAGAATATTTTGATGTGACATAATTGTCTAATTTCATTTTAGGGCTTAATTCGATTCAATTTTATAAAAAATGGAATTCTGATAAAAAAAATTCCTTAATTCAGATTTAAAGGGTTTAATTAATTCAGAAACAATAAGAAAATAGGAAAGAGAATACTATACCCACTTTACCTTTTGTTTGCGGGGCTTTGGAATCGGTTTGATGAAACCAAAACAAGTCTCTGTTGTGTTTGGAGATGACTGGTGTCTATCTGAACTAGGATTATAGCAATTGGACTGGTGGACTGACTAATGAACAAGTGCTTTTGATGAATTTTGAAGATTGCAGGTGATATTGATTCGGTTTAGTTTGAATTGTGGTGTTTTTAAGTGTTTTCGGTAGAGTATCAGTGTTGAACATAGTTCGAAAAAGTTTTTGAGCGGAGGTTCAATGTCTGAAAACATGTCTGAAAAGTGACCCGAGGGGTCAAATTTATAGAAAAATCATGTCGAAAAAGTTAGAATAGTGAGACTCATGCGTCTAGGCCAAAACACATACATTTTGGCCCTTACGCATGCAATTGGGTGGGCTGATTTGGGTCGGTTTGACCCTATTTTGGTATTTTGGTGTCTGGTTTTAGCACGGTTTGAACTATTGGATTTGTATCAACGGGCTATATATAATGGTATATAAATTAGGGCATTTTCTTTTCAAAATTTTACTGATTCAATAGTGACGATTATGGAGGTGTAAAATTAAGGGTTCACAGTTACCCCCTTATATAACTTAGCTTCGAGCAGAAGGTGATTCTAATGATAGTGAACCCGCAGGTGCCATGTCAGATTCTAGGCTTGTAATGATGCCATATTAGTTTATAGGCTTATGAGAATGCTATATTAGCTTCTATGCTTGTGGTGGTGCCATAACGGAATTTGGACTTTTGCCTTGTCAGATTCTTGGCTTACATGTGCCAAGTTGGAAATGCCAAACTTTGCAATTTGTCATGTGGATCTTGATGATAATGACATAGTAACTTATGTGCTTGTTGAATGTTGAAGTTGTATCGTATGAGGCTTTGACCTCGTCAGATTCAGATCTTTGACAGTTAGTTGTAATACCTTTGCATTGCGGGTGAAGACTCCTTCCACTACAAAAAAAATTGAAATTACTGACTCATTTTTTTGCGACAGTAATTACTGACGCAAAAAATAACATTACTGACGAACTACTGACGCAAAAAAAACAAAATTTTAATTTATTACTGACGCAAAAATTGGGTCAGTAACTTACTGACCCAATTTTCGTCAGTAATGCATTAGTAGTGCGTCAGTAAAAAAATTAAAAAAAAATATTACTGACGCCAATTAGTGTCAGTAATGCGTCAGTAAATAAAAAGGCGCGAAATTGAAATTTTTGCTTAAATTCCCGGTCAAAACATAGTTACTGACGCAATTTTGCGTCAGTAACGCGTCAATAATAAAATTAAACTGACGAATTACTGACGCCAAAATTGCGTCAGTAACGCGTCAGTAATATTTAAATATAAAAACACCCCCCAGCAGAACAGAACACCATTTTCATCGCAGATTACTCTGCTCTCTGCCTCTGTCGTCGCCGATCGCTGCCTCAGCCTCCACCGACGACCGCCACCATCGCCGACGAC
>CAOJBK013720725.1:0-12984 GCA_948294925.1 Codiaeum variegatum
CCGTCAAAGGAATGGTCTTTGAGACCTAAACTACTACTTATTATCTTTTCCATTTTTACCATGAAACTGATCTAAACTATGTGATAGAGGATAGTCCTTGGACCTTTAATCAACAACTCTTGGGTTTTGACCGGTTTTATGGTGATAAACCCCCGCAATCAGCTGATAATGTTCCCCTCAAATATATGACAGAATTGGTGACAAAACTTATTCGCAATCGTCTGGGATCTTTTGTTGCTTTTGATGAAAAGGCATTGCAGTACCGTCATGTGGTAAGAATCTGAGTTGTCATTGATATCACAAAGCCTTTGATGTATGGAATGAACCTTAAAACTTAATCAACTGTTGTTTGGCTGGATTTTGGTACGAGAAGTTCCCTCCTTTTTATTTTGTATGTGGATATATTGGACATACGGATCGCAAATGTGTTGTATTATTGAATAAGCTTGAACTTACCTCAGCTCCATGTTAATTCTCTTTTGTGTTGCGTGTTATTTCTGTAAGAAATAGGTGGAAATCATCTATTTCTTTAAACAGGTGGATCATGGGAGGTGGTTGGAAGGAAGAAGAGCATACAAATTACTTTGGTTCAACTAGTGCAGATGGTGTCTCAATGTGCAATTTTGATGGTAACCAACAAACCAATACCAATCATCAGGCAAACGAGATAAATAAGGCTTCTACCTATTCTTTGGGGTGAGGGGATGTTGTTAATACTATTATGGATGGAGATAAGCAATTGGTACTCTCATCGCATTCAGATATTAATCATAATACTGTGTTGGTTCCTAAAAGACTTTTTATTGCTCAACTAATTAATAAATTAGAAGGACATCAAAAGAAGAGAAAGATGGCTGAAGTTTCAAGAAGTTCTATTGTGGATGGTCCTTCTGAAGCTAGTTCAGATGCTTTACAAGTTTCAGGTTATTCATTTAAACTTTCAAGAAGCATATGCTATTCAGCAGGCCCACCTAGAGCCATGATTTTATTATGTTGGAACTGTAGAGGTTTGGGGAACCCCTTTACAGTTCGTCAGTTAAAAGGTTTCATTTGAGAGAAGTGCCTTGTTTTAGTTTTTTTTTTTAAATTGAAACTCTTAGTAACTCAAATAAGTTTGATAATGAAAGGTGTTTGCTTAGTTATGATTGTTGTTTCTCTGTTCCTAGAAGCAGTGGTTGTGTTGGTTTGGGAATGCTCAGGATTAACTCCATTTCTATGAACTTACTTTTATATTCTTCTCACCACATTGATGTTAAAATCATTTGTATTATTTCTGATTGGAGGTTCGTGGGTTTTTAAGGGTATGCAAACAACAACTATAGAGGGAATCATGGATGTTGCTTAGAACCCTCTATGACAATGAGACTCTCCCATGGCTGGTTGGAGGTGACTTCAATGCTTTAATGTATAAACATGAGAAATTATAAGGGGGTGTTTTGTCTCAAACTCAATTGAGTAATTATAGAGAGGCATTGAAAGATTATGAAATATCTAATTTGGGTTTCAATGGCCACGCTTATACTTGGGAAGTTGGAAGAGGTTCTATGAGATTTGTTGAAGAAAGGTTGGATAGGTATATAGCTAACTATTCTGCGTGTTTTTTTTCTACCTTTCCCCCCTATATTTAAGTTAGTTTTCATCTAAAAATTACATTTAATTGGTTTGTTTAGTGAAATTTAGGAATCCTTGCAAAAATGATATTTTTAGAACTAAAGATGAGGTTATAAGTGAGTTGAGATCCAGGGATGTAATTTTTGGAGGTCCCAAGGAAAATAGTCATTTGCACGGGTGGTGCAAAAGGTCGAAAGGGCCATTCAACTCAAGTAGACCCATATGTCTCATTGAGTTTATTTTTACCTTTTGCACGGGGATGTGCCAAACCTCATTTGGGTCGTACATCTTTCTGGAATAACTTGAAGCCTATGTACGGGTATAAGGAGTCTGTACGGGCCCTACAAAGCCATAGGGCTGTATAGAAAAGTTATTCTAGCAATATAAAAGCTTGATATTTAGACTATTTAAGGGATTCAATTCCGTACTTTTTTAGAGAAGTTAGAGATAGATACTCTAATTTAGAGGGTTTTAACTCAAATAACTTTAGATTTCATCATAGATTCAAATATTTAATTGATTTTCATTGCGATTTTGCTTGCAATCAAGATAAAAGCTGAAATTCATCAAGGATATTGAGAATTTATGCAATTCTTCGTTTGAGGTTTATTTTCTTAACTCTTTACTTTTATTGTCTTTGGGTAATCATTGTATTAAGAGATTAAACATGTTTCCTTTGGATTTTAATATTAATTTGTTGAGTTCTAAACCAATTATGAGCTAAATTTATGCATTGTCTAGAGATTGAACATGAAGTAGTCATGACATGAATATAGTAACTGAGTCTTTTGATTGTGCTAATCTTTTGCTTGATTAAATTTTTTGAATGATTATAAACTATTGCTTGATCACCAATTAATTTGACTTAGGATTTGAGTGATGGAACAGGAATGGAAATTTGAACCCAGAACCCATTCAATTGAGATTCTAAAATGAATAAGTAATATAAGTTTTAGGATTTTATTTTAATGATTGATGCATGTTTTCTTTAGATTACTTCAATAAATGCTATTGCTAGTAGAATAAGCTCTATTGAATGATTGTGTTAAGAATTGTATCATTTGGCATAATTAATTGACCCAATTGCTTAAGTTCATAGATGATTAACTATGTATTGTTATATCTTTAGACTCATTCATACCATTGCATAACAACAACTTTATTTACTTACTTTAGCTTAATTGTCATTTTATTTTATAAAATCCAAATTACTCTTACTTTTTATTTCAATTTATGAAACAAATACATAACCTAACACGAGTTCATTGAGAGATATGACCTTGACTTCTTAGTCTATACTACAATATCCCGTATACTTACGGTTGCTACTGGTCAGTATATTTTGGGGTGGACACTAACACAGACTGCCTAATTATCGAGTTGATCATGTACAAACTTCAAGAAGTGATCACAATCAATTTCTTTAATAGGCTTCATTCTTCTCATGCTATACGATGTCATAAGTTTGAGTAGACATGGCTGTTAAAAGAAGGGGTAGGGAATGTTGCAAAGGATGCTTGGAATGCCACTGCTAGATAGAATTCCATTATGGAGTGGCTCGATTTTGTGCTGGACAAAATGCACGTGTGGGGTTCATAAGAGCACAATAAGCTGCTGCATACCATTGAGAACATTTGAAAAAATTTATTTTCCTTAAATCGCCTGGTGAACTCAGCTCAAACTTCAAATGACATTGATGAACTTCATGCTCATTTGGATAATTTAATGTTTCATGAAGAGATGTATTAGAAGCAAAGAGCTCGAGTGTAGTGGATGCGTGAGGGTGATAGGAATAATAGCTGTTTCCATGAAGCTGCTAATCAACCCAAGAGGTATAATACTATATAAGGCCTTTATAATTCCTTTGATTGTTGGCACTCGAATTTTGATGAAATGGGGAATATTATAATTGACTATTACTCTCATTTATTTACTTCATTTGGAATAAATATGCATAACAATATTTTTACTAGCTTGGGTCATGTTGTTTCAGCTGAACAGAATAATCAGTTACTAAGGCCATTTGTAGAAGCTGAAGTAAAGCAAGCTCTTTTTCATATGGACCTGTATAAAGCCCCAAGTTAGATGGTTACAGGCTCTTTTTATGTAAATTTTTGGGACTCTAAAGGCCCAGATGTTATAGTTGCATGCTTAAATATTCTAATCATTGGCCCTTTCCCTGAAAGATTCAATCACATTAATTTGGTTATCATTCCAAAAAATCAAAACCCCAAGCGTATAACAAAGTTTCAACTAATCAGCCTCTGCAATGTTATTTACAAGATCATGTCGAAATCGATTGTCAACCATAGATTTTATCGGGTCTAGTCTCTGAAGGGCAAAGTGCTTTTATCCTAAATAGATTAATTATGTACAACATTATCTTTGGGGTTGAAGTTATTGCTGCTTTAAAGGTCAATTTTGCAGGTTGTGGTAGAATGGCAGCTGTCTAGCTTGACATGGAAAAGACGCATGATCGGCTCGAATGGAGTTTTATTGATGCTATGCTTTCAACTTATGGTTTTGATAGGGCATGGATAAACCTCATTATGCATTGTGTTCGCATAGTCTCCTACTCTATTTTGTTCAATGGGTAATATTCAGCTTACTAGAGGGGTTCACCAAGGCGACCCCTTTTCACCTTATTTGTTCATTCCCTGTGGAGAAGCCTTATCCAACCTTATATCTGATGCAGTTGCTAATGGGCGTATTCAAGGTATCAAAACCTCCATCCTTACTTGTGATTTCTCATTTATTCTTCATTGATGGTGCTTTGATTTTCACTAAAGCTGATCCTAGGAACACTAATTTTCTTAAGCAAATTCTCTTGTAATATGAACAAGCTTTAGGCCAACTTGTGAACCTAGATGAAAGTAGCACTTTTTTCGCTTCAGCCATAACTTATCATAGAAGGGAGAGGTATGTTGCTATAGTCAGTATTAATAATAATGTTTTAAAGGGTCAGTACTTGGGACTACCTTCTGTTATTGGAAGATCAAAGCAACAGGTATTTGTTCCTTTAAGAGATAGAGTGCACAAGAAGCCTGCTTCATGGAAGAAAAGAATTGTCTTCGGGAGGAAGGGAAATCATGTTAAAGGCTATTATTCAAGCCTTATCAACATATACCTTGTGTATCTATCAGCTTTTATATTCTACTACTGATTCTTTGGAAAAACTTATGAACAGTTTTTGGTGGAATGATGCTCAGGAAGGATGGAAATGAATTCACTAGTGTGCCTGGTATAAACTTTGTCGACCTAAAGAATTTGGGGGTATGGGATTTAGAAGTCTTAAGGACTTTAATCTTGCTTTACTTGTGAAGTAATATTGGCGTTTAATTATGAATCCTACTACGCTAACAACTAGAGTGCTAAAAGGGAGATATTTTGTAGGTTCTAGTTGTTTACCAGCTGAGCAAGCCATTTCTCCAAGTTATACGTGGCCAGGCAATGAAGAAGTAGTCTCTCTTATCAATGTTGGTCTTATATGGAGTGTGGGCATGATATAAGGCTTTGGGATGATAGGTAGATTCCAATGCCTCATAATTTTTCCTTAATCACACCAAGACTTATTAACTTGCCAATTGTTAAAGTGGTTGATTTGATTACTGACCATCAATGGAATTCTTATTTGCTAGATTCTTTTGTCTTGAGGGATAGGGAGCTCATTCAAAACATCACTCTCCCTAAACAATCTATCAACGATTCTCTTTTCTGGTCCTATACTAGAGATGGGAGCTATATAGTTAAGAGCGACTATAAACTTGCTGCAAGTAAGAGAATGGCAGGTGGAGCTTCAAGTAGTTCACATATGGAGGGCTGGTCAGCTTTATTAAACTTCGATGTGCCTCCTAGAAAAATTCACACACGTTGGCGATTAATGTCAGACTATCTCCCCATGAAACAAAACTTGGAATTAAAAAAAAAAGTCTTTATTGGTGGAGGTTATTTTTTTTCCTGTGATTGCACTAATGAATCAAATATGCATTTATTTAAAGAGTGCAACTATAATGTGAATTGTTGGCTTTATGAAAAATTGCCTTTGGAGGTTCTAAACTTTCTCTGCAATACAGTTAAGGAGTGGGTCTTTGCAACACTTCATTCACTGTTAGCCTTTGAAAGTGAATTATTTATGTCTTTACTGGATAGTCTATGGTGGAGTAGGAATAGAATGCCATGGGGTAATAAGCTAATCAAACCTGAATTTATTATTAAAATGGTGAGGGATTCATTGGCTCAGTTTAGAAATGCAAAATAAGTTTTTGCTGTTGGTAACTGTATCGTTGCTGCCATTTCTACTAGTGCAGGTGATGCCACCATTCGCTGGCTTCCTCCTCCCACTGGTCTCCTAAAATTGAATATTGATATTGCCCAACATAAGGCCCAAGGCCAAACTGCTGTAGGGGTGGTGGTGAGAGAATTGACCGGATATGTCAAAGCATCCATGGAAGCCCTAATTCCTTTTGTTCAAGACACTGAAATGGAAGAAGCTATAGGTATGCAAGAATCTTTGTCTTGGTTACATGATCAATCGATTTCAATCCAAGTTATTGAATCAGACTACCTTTCGTTAGTCTACAAAATTAATGCACAACCTCCTCTCAATCAGTTAGGAGCCATTTTGATGGATATCAAGAGCCTATTAGGGATGAGCATTTTAGCTACTCATGTCAAGAGAGATTGTAACATGGTAGCTCATAATATTGCTAAGTTCTCTTTTCCAATTGATAGGCAGGTTTCATGGATCAATTCTTTTCCTATCTATGCTTTAAATGCCCATGTAAAATATATTTCCCTTCTCTAATGAAAGCTCTTTATTCCTCTAAAAAAATAGTAACTATAGGGAAAGTACCTTTGAAGGAACAAAGCTCTAGTTTTATAGATAGGATATTACTTTTCCTTGCATTCACGATCCAACGAGCAGAACCACCTTCATTATTTTTGAACCTTAGACAAATTTAAAAGTGAGGTTCTAAAAAATTTAATACACTGAATATAATCAAGATTTATTATGATGATAAAATTTTAAATACAAATAAATTAATGATATTTCTATTTTCAGATTAACACTTATTAAAATCAACCTAATGTATTTAATTAATAAACTTGCCCTTTAATTAGTGTATAAAATTTTATATAAATTTTTTTATCACACTTCTCTAATTGTTCTAACCCTAGTAAAAATTAATCTATATATAACACCCCTACAAATTAAATCCAACTTTATTTTTAGATAAGAATCAACATTATGGGTTGAATTTTCACAAGACAACAGCATATTCAAACCCATGCTATACTAGGGTTTGAATCTTATATCTACCCTATGGCCACCAGAACAATAGGTTTCCCTTTGCCCGATCTACTACTATCCCTTAGCCAGCCTTCCCTATTTAAGGTTTTAACCAAACTATTTCAATTTCCTCTCAGCACAACCTTACGCAACCACCTTCAGATGTGATCAAGCAATCAAGTGCCCATTTAATAGCTGTTGCACCTTCTAGTCTGTAACACCCTTCACTTCGAGATTAGAATTTTCTTGAACATCATTAGGTTGAGTTTCCAACTAGCACAACCTCTCTTATCCAATGGTTTGAAAGCCTAGCCCATCCTTCACCACAACATGCTAGGTTTGCCTTGTAAAGCTCATAGCCCCTTTTTCGTAAAAGGTTGTGGGACAACAATCATTAACTCCTGAAGCTGTTATAACTTGGAAAAAAGGTAATTCTAAATCTCCTTTAGATATAAACATGAACTTCAGAAATAATATAAAAAAATCTAGGGGGTTTTATTTCAGTTAAAGTCTCTCAAAAGATTTATGATCAACGAGTAAAGATTGTAGATTTTCCTTAATTAGCAGATTGGTCTTGTCACATGGGGATTATCCATATTTTCATAATGACTTAAAACATAAATTGAATGTATTATGGGAATTGAAAACACATTGGAAACTTATGTCTTTAGGTAAGGGTTACTATTACGTCTTTTTTACTCATTTGATGAGCATAATCTTATAAGGAATAAAATTGCTCTTAACCTTAAACCGAGTGTTTTTCAACTCCAATAATGGGAGCCTGGGTTTAATATAAAAACTTAAACAAAAAAAATACTATAGCTCAGGTTTGGGTTCATTTCTATAAACTCTCTTATGAATTCTGGCATGAGAAATTACTTTTTAAGATAGTTAGGGGAATTGTCGTGCCACTGAGAATTGATACTAAATTTCTAGATAGAGAATTTGGTCATCAAGTAAGAGTGTTGGTTGATTTAGACCTCTCAAGCATGGTTCATGATACCTTGCATGTTAGGACTAAGGATAAATCATATTGGATTGATGTTCAACATGAAACATTACCTATTTTTTGCACTACTTGTTCTTCGATTGAGCATATGGTTATTGAATCTAGGTGCAAGGGAAGGTCTAATAAGGGGCCTATGCCTAAAGAGAGAATGCTTAAAAGGTGAGAACTATTTTGAAACCATCCACTTCATGGATGCCTAGAAAGGAGCAACCCAATGTTCTATTATCTAACCCTTCTAAGGCTTTTGATGCTATTTTTGAAGGTAATCACATGAAGGATAATGAGGATCCTGATGATATAGTTTCTGAAAATGATGTAGCCAATACACCTAAAGATCTAGGTCCTCCTCCTGAGCATAATGGTTCAACTTCACACTCCTAGATTGACAAAGAAAAAGGAGTTGCTTTAGAGTCATCTTTTAGGGATAATTACATTTCAGATTAGAATTCGCTTGCTATGACATGCTTCAATCCTACAAATAAATCATCGATAAAATTGTTTGATGAACCAGAGGATATAACTCCTCTTAATGTTGGTCATGGTTATGTCTTAATAGATTATGCTTTTAATGACCATATGCATGATTATACCGATAAAGATGAAGTGCCTTGGACTACAGTTACCAAAAAGAAAGATAACAACATATATATTGATGTTCCAATTACTTTCACTAAGCCAGTTGGAACCAAGACAAAGCCATTATATTTTAGATCTTCTTGATTGATTATTTTTATAGGTCCTATGGAGTGGACTATCTTATTCTTTTTTTCCTTTTTCTCTATTCTTTTTTCTTTTAACAATAATGAGCTTGACTCCAACTTTTACTTAAAAAGAATCAACATTTTTTTTGTAACAAAAAGGTTATATTATTACAAAGAGAACCAACCAAACATTACAACCAAAACCAAAGATAGCCAAGCTATCTTAGAACCTCTAAAAAAAATATTTACATGAGCTACTCAATAAATAATCTATCCTAACAAATTTTCATCCTAAACAAAGGACCAACCCAAAATTTAATCACTTCCTATACACTCTTCACCACATCATCAATAGAAAGCCTATATCTCCAAATATACAAAAATTACAAGCCTTCCATAGCCCATACACTACAACAATAATGGTTATGGAAGTAACCCTGCGAAACACTTTTAACCCTTTCAAATGGTCTAACCAAGTGATCCAATCATTCATTCTAACAGGCCACTAAGTAATGTTTAACCTCTGACAAATCCCCTACACCATAGTAGCAGAAAAGGAACAACTGAAGAACAAATGATCATGGCATTCATTCCCCTCAGCATAAAAAACACAACCAGCATAAAAAAAAAATCAGAAGATGAAACTTCTCTAGCCTATCCCTTGTCAATAATCTTCTCTTTATGGAAAGCCATAGGTAGACAACATGTTTAGGGAGAGAATAATGAGACCAAACCAACCTATATAATTTAAACATAGGTCCGTCACCTAATAAAAACCTATACAGAACACTAATACTATACTTTTTTTTTCTTGCCCAACACAGAAATCCCACCAACTACCCTTTAATTTCACCAATTTCCTCCAATACCTTGGTGCCTGTATTGGAGCATCATACTGCAATAAGTAATATGACCTCAGATAATTAGCATGTACCCATTTAATCCACAAACCATCTTTACCCTACTACATAGCCCAAAGTAACTTACCCACAATATCTCTACTCCAAAGTTTCCCATTTCTCACATTCAATCCACTTAACTTCTTAAGAAGAGTTCCTTGCTCCCAGTTCACCTAAGCCACCCTTCTCTGATCACTAGTCTGCCTCCATAAAAAGTTTTTACTTACCTGTTTAACTCTTTTAATAATATCACGAGTAAGAATGAAAATAGTTCTCCAGTACACTTAATAAGAAAGAAGAACATTGTTGACAAACTAAATTCTACCTGTAAGTGAAAAGTACCTAGTAGACCAAGCACTGATCTTCTTGACAATTTTATTAAGCAAAACCTGATAATACATTTCTGACCACCTCCTAGGGGACAAGGGGACCCCCAACACTTTAAGGGGAAAGACCCCTATTGAAATCCAGTAACATCTAAGATATCTTCCTTTACAGAATCCTCAACTCTAGCCATATAAATGTGGGAGTTTGAAGGATTTGCCTCTAGCCCAAATATCTAAATAGACTTGTGAAAGGAACTCATCATCTCCTTAACAGAACTCTTAGTACTTTTACTTACCATAATTAAGTCATCAGTAAACCGGAGACTAGTGATCTTCTAAGCTTTGCATTGAGGGTGAAACCTGAATGCAGAGTTCTCACTCATCACTTACAAGGATCTTGTTAAGTACTCCATTGCAAGAAAAAAAAAGAAAAAGGTGACATAGGGTCACCTTGCCTCAACCCTTTCTCACCTTGAAAAGAGCTACTACAGTCCCCGTTAATATTCAATTTATAGGTAACAAAACATATGCATGCCTGAATCCAGCCTTTAACCTTCTGTGGAAAACCATATGCCAACAACAGGTCCATCATGAATTCCCAATCAACAGAGTCATACACCTTTTTGATATCAATTTTCATTAAACATCTAGCAGATACATTGCTTCTTCTATAAACCTGTAATAGATCCTGCAAGATAAGAATGTTTTCAGAGCTATTGATCTATTGGCAACAAAAGCTCCGTGATTAGTGTTTATCAAACTAAGCAACATCTCCATCAGTCTCTTACATATAAGCTTGGAAATCACCTTATAGATGGTGTTACAGCAAGCTATAGGTTGAAATTCACTTGCTTTCACAGCCCTCTCTATTTTAGGGATCGGTGTGATAACAATATAGTTCAACTATTTAGGCAGTTTCCCTATCACAAAAAAAATCCAGTACATCATCAGTTACCTCCTCACCTACCACTTACCAAGCTTTCTGGAAGAATCCACCCCCAAAGCCATTAGGGCTTAGGCTCTTAACAATAGGTATAGAAAACACAACCTCTAAATTCTCTTTCCTCTCAATTGGCCTCATGAGAGATATCTTCTGATCTAAATTTAATGTAGGACTTGAATTTACCACTGAAACCTTAATCTTCTTTGATCTAACCTTGGCATCCTCCAACAAATTCTTATAAAAACTAGTGAAACAGTCCACATTTTCCTCAAACTTTGTCAGTACCTCTTCAGTCTCAGTTGCAAGAATCAACATTATTATTGATAATAAAATGGAAAAAAGAGTGATACAACTTACTAAAGTCTACACCTAAAATGAATTTAAATATCTCAATGTGAAAAAAATTTCAAAATTTTGAATATTGTTCATAATAAGTCACAACCGATAAATAAATATTTTTTTCAATGTTGAAGAAGATGAAATAGTGAAATAAAAAAAAATTAAATACTTAAAAAATAAATTCTCACAAATAAAATCCTAAAATTAATATATAAAAATATTTTTTAATTAATAAAAATTAATTTCTAAAAACTTGAGGCCTCCATATTTTGGAGGCCCTAGGCAATAGCCTAGGTTCCCTCCACATTGGAGCCGGCTCTGATAATGAGTTGTGTTATTAGCCATGTTTTTCCAACTAGGAATACAACAAACATTACATACTTTATAAGCTTTATTCAAGCTTGAATTTGAGCTACACTTATTTCAATTGGAACGACGAGAGATTGATGCAAAACTAAACTATCAGTCTCGATAATCATGAGCTTCAGTCTCAGTTGCTAAACTAGATATTACCCATACTTGTATTGTAAGACTATTTCTGAGTCTTCTTTTGAAATATCGAGCTATGACTGCTACAAAAGTCTTCTTTTTTCCAACTTCATAAGATGCATTCAAATTGATTTTAAAATAAGGGCTGGAAGATAAGTTCCATTTTGCAAAATTTTGCACCTGTGCATTGTTCAAAATAGTTGGTTGGGAATTTCTCTAAGAATTAATAAACTCCTAAACTAAAGATTGAGTATTTTCTATTATTCTCATAGGATCCATGTTGTAGTCCCAAAATATGTAATTATTTATAGACATCTAAATTGACCAACAACAATTAGCATGTTTGCCACTACGCACACCAATAAGGGAGGTTGAATTGGTGCTTTAAAATATTTCTCCAAAGAATTTAAGAATTATGACTCCTTATGATGGTTGAATGAAAAATAGAAAATGTAAACAAAATCACACAAGTTTTATAGTGATTCAGACTAATTCATCCATACAACCACTCTCCCAATACACCAATTGTGTTTCCACTAGAATCACTTTATATTTAGAATAGCATTTTTACCAAGTTCATACCAAACTTAAGATATTTCTAAGGTTATCTCTCAACTCTTAAACTAAATATTTAGTAAGAGATTCACAAAATAAATGATGCAAGATTGTTAGAAAATGAACTAATAACTATATCACAACAACATATGACAATTAGTCAACATTTTACCAAGGTGAAGTCCTTATGTAATAAAATTACTGAGTTGGATGAGGCATCCAAAATGGTCAGTGAAAGAATGAGACATATTATCATATATGGCTAACATCCCCGAGTATAGAGGATTTATCATTATAGTTTAAGGTTTGCCCACATAACCTTTGATTGCGCTCAACCGTAACACCCGTAAGTGCACGAGATCATATCAAGTAGTAAAATCGGCAAATCCCGGTATCGTTCTCCCAAGGGATTCATTGGTTTGTTCGATCAAGAACCAACTCAGTCTCCTAATCTATTGTCTAGCTCACAATAATCATTGGATTTAAGAACTAATTTTTAACTAATGTAAAATTTAAAAACTGAACTTGTACTTAACAAAATCTAAAGAAATTGAAAATCAAATATGGAAATTAAGATGGATTAAAGCATCTACCTAAACTTCAACTCGTATTAACTCAAATTGTACATTTAATCAACAGTCAAATGAATATGTCAATTAATCATCAGGTGGGATTTTTCACAAAATTAGGTTTAAATCTTTCTCAAGTAATTAAACCCCTAATTTCTAAGTAATATGAAGAGAATCTCTTCTCAATCCTATTTGATTAGAAAAATCATGAAGAATTAATGAAAAATATAAAACCCTAGGTGTCTGAGCATCT
>CAOJBK013720846.1:0-12198 GCA_948294925.1 Codiaeum variegatum
GATTTCACCATTTAATAATAAGTTTTTGACTTGTATATGAGCTTTTTTTTAATATGGTATCAGAGTTAGTTTTATATCTCCATTTGTGCTCTTTCATTCTATTAGCATCGGCCCAAAGTTCTAGACCACAAGGCCTACAAACAAACAGGGGAAGTCTCAAAATCTCAAAAGACCAACCTCATCCTTGGGCGAGAAAAGTGTTCAGCCCAACCTCGATTCAGAAGCCCGTGGCGATACCTCATGAATCGAGGGACTAAATCCAAGGGCTGTATGTGGATTCAGGCCCCAAGACGAGGTTCATCAAGCCTAAAGTTCAGAGGAGCAATCCCAGGCCGATATCAGCCCCCAAGCCCATTCTATAAAGGTTTGGTGGGTTAGGCCCAAGCCAAAACCCCCAAAAACTTTCAATTGGAGGCTCTAGTCAAGAAGTCAAAACATAAACCCATGCCCGCTCAATTGCCTTAAGGCAGGACTCGACCGCCATAGAAAGGAAAGTATATAAAGAACTTTAATCCTTAAGGTTGAGGGATCCAATCTTCAATACTCAAAACATATCCTTTGCTCTGATGAAGAAACCCTAGAAGTAGAAACTAACTTAGTTTTTCCGATCCCCGTGATCGCAGCTATTGCACCTAGTAGAGTGATGGTTACTACCTAAATCTCTATCAATGAGGAGAGGGTTGATGGCAACATCCTAGATACCAAACCACCTCCTTCGGAACAGGAGCTCCTGGCGATGCTTATATATGGGAGAGAAGATCTAGCTGGAGCCTAGAGAGTTGGAATCGGCGAGGACACTACTACCAGCCTCAGGTACATTTATCCAGGCTTAGGTTTACTACCTGTATTCCTTAGCTTATTTTCCTTTATTTGTTCTTGTCTTTTTAAGTTTTGTACTTAGTTAAAAATCCCAAAAAGATTCATTATTTGGACTACAAATCATTTGGGGATTAATATAAGCTTTCTTTGGATATCATATTCTTAATATGATTCAAAAGCTGTCTAGACTAATATGGAAAACCCTTGAACTCAAAATTATCAAACTGAGAATTATCCAAACCGATAAATCCAGACCCAAGTGCCCTAAATAGCTTGTGATTCGAATTCTAATGCGAACAGAATTGGCACGCTCGGTAGGACTTCCCTAAAATTATAATATGGAGGGTAAACAACATAAACAGATTAAGAAAATTGATAATTCTTCTAATGACCCAATCGATTATGTGGTTGTAGGTAAAACCAAACAAAATATGGAAACTCGGCCTCGAGAGGTTATCATACCAGGAGGACTCCCAAACCCTCCCCAAGATGATGTAACCGAGGGGGAAACTGAAGATGAGTTTCAGCGTGACATCAAACCGCCTAGGTTGAGGTCCTTATCTGACACCAACCTCAATGCAGTTGGATCGATGGTAGCAGCTGCTAATGTGGACATATATCGGGGCTCATGAAACAGATAGCTTAGGTCTTACATCCCCTCCTTAAGGAGAACAGAGATGCACAGAATAGGATGTACATTATTGTGTAGTCCTTCAATGAATCGGTCACAAATTTCAACAACTTGCTCACTAGGAGATACAATGATGTTGCTAGTAATATAGGCACTCCTCCCCTACAAAATCAGAAACAACCAGCTCATAATGAGTTGCAATATGGAGAGGTTAGACTCACACAAAGACAGAATATCAACCAGGGTCAGCCACATAATGAATAAGGTCGATATCCACAACAGCAACTCGTGCCTCCCTAAGTATAAAATATCAGCTAAGGACCACGGCTTGTGATTCCCCCAGTTCAAGCACTCAGCTAGGGTAACTAGTTAGAAGACACAGGCCAATACTAGGATCAGGGGCAACCAATATATCCCCCAACCCCAGTTATCAGGCAGGGCTATCATTCAATGGACCCAGGTCGATACCAGTAACAACCATAACATATACCCCCAATCTATGCTCCTATGCTAAATCTCTCATTCAACAACTGGAACCTTATCCACCCAAGGGCGATCATATGACCTATGCTCCACCCTAAAGACATCCAATTAAGATTTATACTCAGCCATAAATGCCCATCCCTGGGTATTAAAATGATGGTCACTAGAATGAGAATGAAATTGGCCATACAGTTACAACGAATGGGAGTACAAGTAGGCATACCACCTAGAGACCCCCAGGGGAAACCATACCCTTAATTTATTGATGCATTCAATCCATTTCTGAGGGGATACAAAACTCCTGAATTTACCCTATTTTTTAGGGATGGAACTATTAGTATAAGGGAGCGTTTGACAAGGTTTTCCCGTGTAGTGTGGTAAGGCTTCATATAATAGCTTCCTAAAGCTTAGATTGTTTGCCAATTCTCTAACAGGTCCTGCTTTCGAATGGTACAGCCGGCTTCACTCTGAGAGCATTCATTCATCGGAGGAAATGGTTCGTGCTTTCACCAATGAGTTCTATAGCTTAAAGCTAAACACTACCATGGCTGATTTAGCCAAAATTACCCAGATTCCAGGGGAGGCCACCGAGAAATATGTGACTAGATTTAGGAAGCTAAAAATTCAATGTCCTATAAGAGTTCCAAAGTCTTAATTGATCGAGCTAGCCTTTGGGGGCATGAACATGGCTATTAAAGAGAAATTTTAAGGTCAAAAGTTATATGATTTCTATGATCTCTTAGACTGAGTAACTAGTTATGAGTGGTTGCTCAAAGAAAAAGAACAGAATAAACTAGCTTGATCTTATTATAAAGAACATGTGGCTTACTCGGCCGCCAATGATGAATCGAAATTGAAAGAGGAGACAAAAGTCTGTGTGGCCAAGTTGAAAGAAGGAAATCCTTACTCCTGCCATGCCCTCAGACCTCAGCATAAAAAAAAGCCAAAAACTAACAAACTGGCAAAGGAGTATGCTTTTGACATATCCAAAGCCAATGAAATCTTTGACCTACTCTTGAAAGATGGGCAGATCGAGCTAAGCGCGGGGCATGTCATTCCACCCTCAGAAGAGAGGTAAAAAATGTATTGCAAATGGCATAATGTCGATTGACACTACACTAACAATTGCATCACAATCTACAATGTACTGCAGAAAGCTATCGAGGAGGGAAGGTTATTGTTCCCTGGAAAAGACATGGTTACGGTCGAGACTACTCCCTTCCCAAAAGGGCCTAAGGTTGGCATTAAAGTTGGTATGGTCACTGTCACTCCTTTGGGACCAGGTGGGCTAGGAAATCAAGTGGATCTGGATAGGATGAAACTTGATCTTACTAAAAAAACCCTGAAGATGAAATCGATGAGAGCAAGAACAAGGGATATGAAGTATGCCTCACTTGTCCAAACTATAGGATTGAATTGGAGGTTATTCCTAAAAGAAAGGAGATTTCCCCTTTATCTCAGACCCCATAAAATAAGCAGGCTTTGATTGACAATGAGGAGAAACACCCTATTCACCAAAGACTCCAATACCTAGGGTGCACAGTTCACCACAGGTTGCAATTCCTAACAAAGCCCCTAGAGAGAAATTATGAAAAAGTGGTGAGAACAAAGCCTTCTCCAAAGGTGGAAAAGGTAAAGGCTAATCTCGAGAAGAGGGTGGCTCAAACTTTTGAGCCCGTACTGAGAAAAGTGGACAAATGGGATCAACACCATCCCAATTCCTAGGCCTCTAGTTCTAATAGTATCTTTTTAAGGATTGGCCATGGCAAAAGGACTCAAAGGCCAGTCTTAACCCGCACCTAGAAAAGAAGATTGCAAAGATAATAACAAATGGAAAGACTTTAGGTGGCTACAAAACATGATCCCAAAAAGAGAGAAGAGCTGAGGGAAGGAAAGATGAAAGCTCAGGAGCGATAGGACAAGTATTGAGAGGAAAAGGAGAGGTAGGAAGCTGAACGCAGAGCTAAAATGAATGGAAAGAGTAAGGTGCCTATTGAACATGTTGAAAAGAGATTAGCTATTAGAGATCAACAGTGAGAGAAGCAGATGAGAGGTGAGAATTCAATAATAGACGCCTCAAGGAATAGCTTACCAAATGTTGGGCACCAAAGGGAAAGGAAATTGACTATTAGAATCGGAAGCCCCATGGAGGGAAATCACAGAGGGAGGAAACTCATGCAAATAGGTGTAATAGCAGTAAATCCCAAGACAAGAAACCCTTAGAAGAAGATGCCCCGAGCGAACATACAATTGTAAACATTAATGGGATAAGACATGAAGTCTGGTTGAAAAACTAACGTCCTAGGGATGATAAATCGACTCGGAAGGAGAAGGTTGAATACCCCAAGCTGATTAAAAAAATTATAAATCGACTCGAAAGGAGAAGGTTGAATAGCCCAAGCTGATTAAAAAATTGAGTATTAACATGGTAACCATAACCCTAATCCCAAAAATAAAAGCGGACCCATAGATGGTTACAATCTTACTAGAAGAGTTTCAGGCCAAGCTCGGATAAGAAACTATGCTAGATGGGGATGTATTAGAGGCCGATGTTGATGATAAGGGTCAGCAATAGCCGTTGTCGATCATTATGGAAGAGCCTCAAAGGAGCCTATCCTATCATATTCAGCCTCTCTACATGAAGGTTAAAGCAAATGGAATCCCCACAAATAGGGTTATGATCGATAATAGGGCTAGAGTGAACATTCTACCCCATAAAACATTCAAGAAATGAGGAGCTCAATTCTCAGGATCTAGAGAGGTCCAAACTTTTCTTGCATGACTTCGCTAGGGGAGAAACATTACCAAAAGGATTTATGACCATACAACACAAAGTCGACAGGGAATCTCGGTCGACTAGATGCTATGTGGTAGATGCTCAAGTGAATTATAATATGCTATTAGGAAGGGATTAGATTTACTCAAACTTTTGTATCCCTTCGAGTATACACTAGATATTGATCATTTTTAAGGATAAGTATGTAGAAATAGTGCATGTAGATCCAAATCCTTTTAGTCAAGAGGTAAATTTCTCGGATGTGGTATATTATGACTCAGGCTCTCTAAGGCCATTTATCAGTACCGAGAGAAAAGTTGACAGAAAGTTAGTAGTGGTTGAACAGCTATCTCGGCCAAAGACAGTTTGGGCGATTAACCGAGCTTCATCCTCCAGTAAATTGATGGATAGAATCTCCAAGAGGAAAAAGGAGGTGATTTTGAAGCTCTAGAACTTATTTTGGGAACAAGTGTGCTTGGTAGAGTGCATATATGAGGATGAAAGTCAAGACCCCACTGGAGTCTTAGAATTCTAAGATTTGGGGCCAGTAAATAGGAAGCTCCAAGATAACCCAATTGAAGTCTAGAATCCTTTTAAGGAAATCAATATAGGAGCAGAGGCCGATCTAGGGTTGATTTTTATTAGTGCCAAATTGTCTCCAGAATTTGAAAAAAAGTTAGTGGCACTTCTGAGGGAGTACAAGGATTACTTTTCCTGGACATATGATGAAATTCCAGGGTTGGTGAGAGAGTTAGTGGAACATAGACTACCTACAAAGCCAGGTTTCAAACCATTCAAGCAGCCCATGAGGAGAATGTCTCCCGAAATCAAGGAGTTGATTAAGCAAGAAATTGAGAGGTTGCTCAAAGAATCATCAGGCCTACGATGTACACAAAATGGCTTTTGAATATTGTCCCAGTGATTAAGAAAAATGGGAAGTTGAGGATATGTGTCAATTTTAGAAATTTAAACATAGCAACTCCTAAAGACGAGTATACATGCCTATAGATGATATGCTAATTGATTCGGCTGCAGAGGACACCATCTTGAGTTTAATGGATGGGCATTTAGATTACAATCAAATCAAAATCACCAAGGATGATGTAAGCAAGATAGTTTTTAGGTGTCTTGGGTCGATCGATGCATATGAACGAGTAGTAATGCCCTTTTGTTTAAAGAATGCTGGGGCCACATACCAGAGGGCGATGAATACGATCTTCCATGATTTCTTAGGAAAATTTATGAAGGTATACATAGATGATGTGGTGGTCATGTCCCAATAAGAAGAGCAACACTTGGCTGACTTGAGGCAATATTTTGAGAGGATGAGGTAGTACAAGCTAAAAATGAGTCCCTTAAAATGTGCTTTTGGAATATCTACTGGTAATTTATTGGGTTTCTTGGTACATCAAAGAGGCATGGAGATTAACAAGAATAAGGCCAAGGCAATCCTGGAAACTCGTCCCCTGAGGAACAAAAAGGAACTTTAGAGATTGATAGGGCATATTAATTTTTTGAGGAGATTCATTGCCAATATAGTTGGAAAACTTTAGCCTTTGAGACCATTACTATGGGGAAATAAAAAATTCATCTGGACTGAGGAGTATCAAGCGATGTTTGATAAGATTAAAGCCTAACTTATCAAGCCACCTGTGATGACCCCTCCTAGGCCTATGGACCCTCTGGTTCTATACATATCGGTTTTAAAAGACACAATTGGGAGTATGTTGGCCCAAGATCAAGGAGGATATGAGATATCCATCTATTACCTCAACAGGAGTTTAACTGATGTAGAGACAATATATACCCCGATTAAGAAACTCGAGCTTGCCTTATATTTCTTATGTACCAAGCTTAGACATTACATGCTCCATGTGGTGGTAATGGTCATCAGCCGAACCGACATAATGAAATACATCCTGTTGAGGCCTTACTTGAGAAACAGGATTGGGAAATGGGCGGTTGGATTATCTAAGTTTCACCTCTTATATGTCCCTCTCTGAGCTGTGAAGGGTTAGTCTCTAGCCGATTTCCTTGCTCACCAAGGAAGAAGTGAATTGCATCCTATAGAAATTAGCTTGGGAGTTATGGTTTGATGGGTAAAAAACCTCAGCATCGGTGGGGTAGGAATTGTCTTAACTTCGCCAGGGGCACCATAACAAAGTTTGGTTTCATTCTTAAGTTCCCTTGTTCAAACAATCAAGCAGAATATGAAGCTTTTATCATTGGGCTAGAAGTTTTGAAAGAATTGGGGCACGATCAGTGGATATTATAGGTGACTCGATATTGGTAATTAATTAATTAACTGGAGAATACAAATGTGAGGAACTAGCTCTTTATCCTTATTACAATAAAGCAATGCATCTTTTAGAGGCTTTTGAACATGTTTCCTTGGAATACTTTATAAGGGCTTACAATGAAGAAGCAAACAACCTTGCCCAGGGGGCATCAGGTTACTTGCAATGGTTCGGAGAGATCCCACCGGAATACAAGCCTATCTCAGTCTTATGTTAAAAGGATATTGACTAGCTCTAAAAATAAATAGAAAAGTACCCAGGGGTTTTCATGATCGATGTGACTAATGATTAGAGGAAGCTTATGGTCAAATTCCTACAAAATCCATCTATTGATGCTTATCACAAAATAAGAATCCAAGCTCCTAATTTTTGCCAGGAGGAAGGGAATTTGTACAGAGAATACAAAGATCAGCTTTTGTTTTGCCTCGGCCCTTAAGAAGCAATGCAGGCCATGGCTGAGGTGCCTGAGGGACCAGCTAGAAAATTAATTAGGCAGCTCTTGCAACATCATGGCTATTGGTGGCTAAAAATGGAAAAGGACTACATGGACTATGCTAAGAGATGTGAAGCCTATCAAAGACATGGTCCAATACATCTATCACCATCAGAAGAGCTCCATTCCATCATCAACCCTTGGCCTTTTCGAGGGTGGGCTATGGATGTTATTAGGAAGATTTATCTTCAATCTTTCCAAAATCATTGTTTTATTTTGGTGGCCATAGATTACTTTACAAAGTGGCTAGAAGTAGTTCCCTTGAAGAATGTAACATAGAAGGTTGTAATCGAGTTCATTATAGAATTCATTCTATGTCAAACCAGCCTACCTAGGATGATCACCATAGATCAAGGGGCTATGTTTACAAGTGAAGCGGTGAAAGAATTTTGCAGCGAGTATGGAATCAAGTTGCTTCATTCAAGTCCTTATTATGCATAAGCCAATGGGCCACCAATAAAGTGATTAAGAGTATAATTTAGAAAATTGTAGACAAAAATCCTCGAAAATGGCACGAGCTTTTAGGAGACACCCTATGGGCAATTAGAACGAGTATAAAAATAGCTACAGGTGCTACCCCTTTCAAACTTGCCTACGGGCTGAATTCCATGATCCCAGCAGGATGAATGATCAAGTCTACAAGAAGGAGGTACTAGGACCGATCGCCCCCATTCGAGTATGAAGATGCCATATACGAAGAGCTAGATGAATTAGATTATATAAGAATGGCCAAAAAGGGGAATATATATATATTAATGAAGTGACAATTTCATTTCCCGAGGTAAAATTTTAGCGGGAAGAAGTCAAAACGATAAAATTTGAAAAGACAACCAACATGACAGTTGACATTTCACTAATGAACCCGTTGTCAAAAGTGTTTTCCTACCTGGAAAATAGTAAGTAGCCAAGGATGGTCTGGGTTGCACCCCTAATCGAATGTCATCACAGGAATTTGGCAAGGGGTGCAAGGGGCATTTTTAACACTAGCCTAAGGTTCTAGACCACAAGGCCCGCAAACAAACATGGGAAGCCTCAAATTACCAACCTCATCCCTAGGCAAGGGAAAGTCTTCATCCCAACCTCGATTCAGAAGTCCATGGTGATATCTCATGAATTGAGGGCCTAAATCCAAAGGCTGTATATGGATTCAGGTCCTAAGACGAGGCCCATCAAGCCTAAAGTTTAGAGGAGCAATTCTAGGCTGATATTAGCCCTGAAGCCCATTCTCCAAAGGTATGATGGGTAAGGCCCAAGCTGAAACCCTTAGAATCTTTCAATTAGAGGTCCAAGTCAAGAAGCCAGAACATAAGCCCATGCCTGCTCCACCGCTTTAAGGCAGGACTCTACCGCTTTAGAAGGGAAAGTGTATAAAGAACCTTAATCCCTAGGGTTGAGGGATCCAATCTTCGATACTCAAAACCTAACTTTTTCTCTGATAAAGAAACCCTAGGGTTAGAAACTAACTTAGCTTTTCCTATCCCCATGATCGCAGCTATTTCACCTGCTAGAGTGATGGTTGCTACCTAAATCTCTAACACTGAAGAGAGGATTGACGATGACAACCTAGATACCAAACCACCTCCTTTGGATCAGGAGCTCCTGACGACGATTATCAGGGAGAGAAGATCCAGCTAGAGCCTAGAGAGTTGGAATCGGCGGCAATGTTACTATCAGCCTCAGGTACATTTATCCGAACTTAGGTTTACTACCTGTATTCCTTAGCTTATTTTTCTTTATTTGTTCCTATCTTTTTAAGTTTTGTACTTAGTTTAAAATCCCAAAAAAATACATTATTTGGCCTACAAATCATTTGTAGATTAATATAAGCTTTTTTTGGATATTATATTCTTAATCTAATTCAAAACATATCTAGACTAATACGGGAAACTCTTAAACTCGAACTTATCGGACTAAACCCATACCGATAAATCGAGAAACGCAAACACATACATGAGTAGATTTAATAGTGTCTAGTGTGAATTTGAATTTGTTTAGCCTTCGATTCGTTTTAGTATATGCTAGTTAAGCGACTAACACATACCTAGTATATATATATATATATATATATATATATATATATATAAAAGTGAATAGAATTGTTGTTGTATTGACACATATCATGAAGTATAATTTTTTTTATTTTTTTTAATGTTTATAAATATTTATTATTATATTTAATTATTAATATATTCAATGTATGTGAATAAATATGAATTTAAGTACATATATCATAATTTTTTTGCATTTACAGATACATTAAGTGAATGTGTATAAATATATAAATTTGAATGTCATGTACTAATTTTTTTTCTTATATAATTTGTATAATTAATCAGTCAATAGATTTAATCACGATTTTTTTTGTCATTTAAGACATCTGTTGTATATGCGAACAAATAAGTTTTATTAATATTTAGCAATCATCAGTTCCTACACATGTATAATTTATTTGATATATTTTTTATCTTAACACTATAAAATTAATCAAAATAAAAAAGTAAATATATAAACATTGGATTGGTGTATATATCCGGTGTAGGTTAGTATTTTCTTATAAACATATAATCTTATATAATTTATATTTAACATGTCAATAGAAATATGTTTAAATTATTATATATGATCCTTTATATATGAAAATAATGATAATTCGAACCTAAAAGGACATAAAGAATGAATTCTAAACCTTCATTAACATGTGTAATGAACATATATGATAAACAATAGATGAACCAAGGTTAATGGATACGGCCAAGAAGACAAAACATTAAAAAGGTACAAAGTAAAAAAAAAAAAAAACTAGTATTGAATTATAGTTAGTGTAAGAAGATTGAGTTGAATAGATTAGAAAATAATAAAATAGAGTGATTCTAGAAGGCAATACCAAAATTTGGTGAGAATAAACATTACATATGACTTGTCGGATAATGAACAAAATACAATATGTTAAAATAACCTTAAATGAGAGAAAGAATTGACCTCAAAAGTGAAGTATGGAGTTAAGAGACTAATTGTGACCCATCTACTGGATCTTTATGATATAATAAACCTAAAGAGACCCTAGAGTCCATGGGAGAAAATGGAACTTGATTCAGACACCAGATGTGGAAGTTACGTAATTTTCTGTTATGCCGTTTCATGACTTGAAAACTCAAAATATTGACACTAGAGATAGAAATTGAGAAAAATTAGGAATAAATCATGAATAGATCACATATATTATTTGGTAAGGATATGATAATGAATCATATTTGTCTTTATGTTTAGATACCATACGAGCTGGATCGTGATATTGGGATCTACTTCAAATGAAAGGTGAGAGCTTACTTCGTTTCCCTTTCCATACCTTTAGGAAATTTTTCTTTGAATTGTACTCTTCAAATTCTTATATCCTAAATAATTTAAATGTAAATCTGATGCCAAATCTAACATGCCATTGAGTGGAATTAAATAGAATGGAAACTTTAAGTGGTATGTTTATTAACTACAACAACGAATGCTATAATATATCGAAAGACATAAGAGATAAGAAATGAAATTAAATTCCATATATTTATTCTTAAATACATAGAAACAAATAATTTCATAAATTTACAAGTCATGGGAATGGGAATAATAAGATCCACTAAAAGAATTTCTCTAAAAACTTGAAATATGGTTAAAATGTAAATGGTGTACATTATAGCATATTGATGAATATGCAGTTATAAGTTGATAAATATGCAAGTATGAGTAGATGAACATAAAAGAATAAGATAATGGATATGAAACATAAATCCTATAGAAATGGAATACTTCCAAAGATTTGGAGTTATATCGCCTTACTAGATGCAATCACTAATAATATTGAGATGATAATGCAAATAAACCCTTAGGTGAGCAGTCTAGAATTCAAAAGATTTCCAAACCATCCACCCAACCAATAATACTAAATTTCTCTAGCTGACCTTCTGAATAAATCAATATGCCTTGAAATGGATTTAAGGGATTTTAACTCATGATTTTAAATTTTTAATTTCTGAATTTCATATTTTAACAGTTTTAAAACCAAGTAATTTTAATTATCAATTAATAGTCATTTTATGAAAATTAAATTTTGATAGTATTCTTGTGTACATTGAAAATCCTTGCTAGAATTGGTGAGGTAACACTATAAGAAAATTGTGGTTTACCGACCCTAATTACTAATCCAATTTTTTGGGTCAGTATTTACCGACCTAATAATTATACTTACCGACCAAATAGTGATGCAAGAAAAAATTAAATTAATTAATTACTGACCAATTACCGACCCAAAAAATGGGTCAGTAAATGAGATACTTTACTAACTCTTCGAGGTCTTTTGAGTGGATACATCATTAACTGTAAAAAATTATCCATGGGGTTGATCAATTTTACTTGACCATTTTGTTGGATCTCTTTGGATGACAACTCATCCTATATTATCTTCCTATATGTGCCATTCTCTTGAAGAAACTCTTTCTTAAGAAAAAGACAACTTGACAACAACACTTGTTTGCCAACGGAAGATAATAATAGAATCCTAAACTATATTTAGGATATCCAACAAACCAATCTTTAATAGACTTTTCATTCAATTAACTTGTTTCTTAGCCTTTTAATATAAGCTAACACACCAAATCTTAATAGACTTAAGACTTGCTAGTGTACCATATCTCATATGGATTTATAGAAACAT
>CAOJBK013721212.1:0-16539 GCA_948294925.1 Codiaeum variegatum
CCCTTCTTTGTTTCTATTGTGTTTTGCACAATAATTGGAAAGATCCTTGATGTTGAATATGGGCTCATCCATTTTGAGTTTATTTATTTGTTAAAGAGTTTAATGAATATCTAAACCAAACCATGTCAAAAGTGTTTTGGCATGGCAAATTTTTTATTTAAAAAAAACCGAACTGTTACTGTTCACACAGTAGTGATGTCCAATTCTGGACAGCATTCGGTCTTCCGCTGCGCGACTCCGTATTCGCCCTTCACGCTGCTCCTTAAACCCGTTAGGTTTCCATTCCTTTGAGATTCATGAGATAACTAGTCATTTTGAAGGTGTAAAATTAAGGGTTCATACTAGGTTGACAATGTCATACAACGTATTACTGGGAAGGCCATTGTTGTGGGACCTTAATGCTTCTGTTAGCATAAGAAGATGCAAATTCATTATACCGCTTCTTAATGGCACTATCTTCCACATGTATGGGGATGTCATTCCAAAACTAATATTCATGTAAGATTTAAATACCGACGCCATGCGAGATTTAACCCCCACGATCAATTTTTACTAGCCGAAAGCCCAGGGTGCGCGAGCGCTCCCGGAGGTCGGGGCCTCACACCCACCTGACCCTCCTTTAAGGGATTCACCACCTTTACTAAGAAGAACTTATTCTTCTAATCATTGAGCATGTTCACTTTCATTCCCAAGAGGGTTCACTACAGTAAAGGTAGAGATTGACAGAGGGGGGATGTTAAAAAAGACGTGGGACATCTTAGGGGTAGGCTTAGTGATCCCTAAGGAGAAGCATACCACCTCAAAATAATACAAGTCTTTTATAGAGTTAGGGGTCAACATCATGGTGTTGACCTTATAATAGGTGAATGCCTTACAAAAGAAAGGAGAGGGTGGCAACAGTAACCCTCTTGCCATGTGGTAAAAAAACCATACATATTCCTCACCTTGCTTAGCCAATTCTGTATTGGGATCAATACTAAAGATCTTTGATCTGTGTCTAGAATTGTTACTTTGATGGACTCAGCCACAATGTCCATGTTCTTCACCCCAAATCCAAAACTTTAGAGCCTAACTTTGTGTAATGCCCGTGCAACCACATCCCTGACATAAGTAAGGGTATTTTGTCCTTTGGTCTGCTTCTTAGGAATTTCATCTAGAAAAGCATCCTTAGCTGCCTTGGCTTTGGTGGTGGCCTTAGAAATAACTTGCTTTCCCTTTTGGTAAGAGCCCTTTGAATAAGAATGAGAAGAAAATAAGAATTCATAGAAAAATAAGAAAGAAGATAAAAATCGCAGAAAAAACAAGAACACAGAGAACTAGAGAAATCACAAATGCAAATGGAGGAAAAATGGAAGAGAAAAGGGATTTATATAGATTGGGAAGTCTGGACAAGCCAAGAGGCATAATTTCTATAGAGAGGCGTAATTGCATAGGGTATCATTATGAGTCATTATGGCCCCTAAGAGTAATGCCATGAGTTATCCATTCACTATCCTGATTTAAAGCATCGAGATGGAAACACACAACAATACCTTTAAACTCATATGAAAGGATGCAACAGATAAAAGTGTAACGTCTCTAGAGTGCAACTGTAGCCCTTCAAAGTTCGTGCCTCCTGGATTATCCACTCAAATTTTAAATTTCAAAAATCTCGCTCTAGGCGAGGGAGAGAGTTCACATATGGGACCTTTGGTGATGTCTACATTGAACTTTTCAAGCAACAAGGCTCTTAAGTGCAAAATACTTCATAGGGCCTACTAATATGGGTTAAGCATGGCCAATGTTCGGCCAGTTGATGTCTAACTAAAAGGACTTATGGAAATCCCACCACTCTGGCGAAGGCCGAACCCTTGAGACACCCCACCAAAAATTTGTCACTCACCTTCAAGCCTTTGGATTTCTCCAAAGGTCCCTCACTCTTAACATAGGCTCTCGCTCTTTATCAAAATGGCACGTGTTTCTTACCTACCACCATGGTGTCCTATCATAGTCCCATTATAGGTTACTAAGAGCCAACCCAGGTGTGACACCTACCCTTTCTACATGGATAACCCTTACCTATAAATATGTAAAGTTTATTTTTTCCAAAGGTAATTCCAACTTCATACTCATACACTTCTCACTCTCTTTCAACCATTCTCACACAACTAACTTGAGCGTCGGAGGGTTATTTCCGAACACATCGTCCTGCAACCCTGACCATGTTTTCTATGTATATTCAGTCCCTTTGTGACCAGGAAACTACATTACACACTTGGAGAATCTAGCACCTCCATCAAATATGAAGGCATTTTCTCTTGTATGTTAGTCATGCAATGTAAGTAAACAATTTGTCACTATCTTGTGGATTGCCCTGTTACTAGTCAGTGTTGGATTACTTTTCTTATTAGGTATGTTCCTTCAAACTCCAACTTTATGTAGTGTGTAGAATTCAACTTTCATAAATGTGGGAATGAACTAAGTTGTTTATTGGCTATGTTATGTTCTAAGTTATGATTTATTCGAAATGAGAAGCTCTGGAACAATAAATATTTTTCTATTACTTTCATTCTTAACTCTATTGTTTCTTTTCTATTCCTACCAATTTGCTAAATCCATACAATTTCACTTAGTTGAGACTACTACTGAAGCTAGTCATAACTCTTTAAAGTGGACATGTCCTGCACTAGGTTGGTTAAAATATAATGTAGCAACTTTTCAATGTAAAGAAAGATGTTGTTTGGTGTAGTTCTGATAATTTCTTTGTTATTCATGTTTTACCTATGGTTGGTTTATTTTCACCTTTGGAAGTAGAAGATGTTAGTGTGTTTGAAGCTTTGAAATGTATAAAATCTCTCCAACTATCTAAAGTTATCCTTGAGTTCGATTCTTTATCTTTTTTTTTTTTGAAACTCTTAAGGTTCGGGAAAGGTTAGAAAGTCCTAAAGCATTTGGTAGTATTACATATGAATGTCTTGTGTTAATGGATTTTATGACATTGATTCTACATACTTTTATTTTCATCAAAATTACACTCATTCTTTAGAGTGATTGATAAGGAATTCCTTATTCATTAACGATTTGTAACAAGAAGGGATAAAAAAAAAAAGTATACTTTATATGAAAATAAGAGTTTAATCTGAAAAAAAAATAAAACTACATGGTGAAAATATTCTTCCTATTACTTTTATATGATCTTAATTAGAAAAAGCATTGAATTATTGTCTATAATAAATAAGGACAAATTAATTTTTTTAGACAATAACTCTGAAGTTACAATTTTTTCATATAATTTTTTTTCATATAATTACTTTTAAATAAAAGTGATGAATTAGTTTTTTAACTTGAACATTATGGACAATTAAGTACATATTAATTTTTTAATTTAAAATTTTTAAATTTTTATAAATCAAACTTAATATTTTTATTTTTTTGTCTTTTATTTCTTGTAGAATCCAAATTATTATTTTTTTAAAATTTATAAATTTAATAATTTATTAGAATTAAACCTAGGTTGGATTCCCCTCCCCTGCAAAAAAAAACTTAATAAAATAAATTTTTAAATAAAGTTTAGGATAAATTACTATTTAGTCCTTAAGTTTTAGCCTAATTAATACTTAGGTCCTTATATTTGTCCAAACTCATTATTTAGTCTCTTTATTTTGATTTTGTCAAAACATATAGTCCTTTAGTCTCTAGTTTTATGTCTTTCCATTAGTTTTTAGTGAATCGGCTAAAAGACAGTGATAAATGTAGTTACAAAATAACTGATTGAATGTATACACTTATGAAATTCTATCTCTAATAAGTTATTTTGTTAAAATAAGTTAAGACTTTGAGCTTAAAAAACTTATTACACAACTATAATTTTATAAGTTTATGACTTCAGTTAGTTATTTGGTATAAATATATGTTATACCATTTTGGTCATTTCACAAAAAACTAATGAAAATATATAAAATTAGAGATTGGAGGACTAAATTTTTTATAAAATCAAAATTGAGAAACTAACAATGGGTTTGGCCAAATACGAGGACCAAAGTGTTAATTATGCCAAAACCTATGGACTAAATAGTAATTTATCTTAAAATTCAAATTTTAAATTACTTTTATAAATCAATACATATATATAGAAGGCTTGCAGCCTTCTACAATAAAGCTACTCGATCAATTTTGACTCAATTTGGGCGGAAACGATGCCATATTGTTAAGGCATTTTTGTCTCTTTTTTGTAATTATTTTCATCATTAATTTTGGATTTTTCATTGTCTCTGCTTCTCAAAATTTATTCTCTCAATAGCTCAAACCTTAAAATCGACCTATCTTAGAGCTTGTTCTTTCTCATTGCTTGGCTCAAATCTAGCTCTTTGTTCATTTAATTAGTTGTTCTTCTTCTTCTTTTTTTTTTAGTGTGTGTTTGTTTTTGTTTCCTTTCAAGTTGAAAATTTTTTGTGAAGTGTTAATGGATCCGGACGAAGCGGTAATGTCGTCTTTTACAAGGTTATCATTTTCTATTTTCCTTTTATTGATGTTTGGGTTTTATATATTTCAATTTTGTTTTGTTTGCTTTTTCTTTGTTATGATGGTTGTATCATTAGGTTACTGGAATCCAAATTTTCAAGTGGACATTGATATGGTTATATCCTTATTGATAGTATAACTTTTGTAAAATAAAAAAATTATGCATTCAGATACTTTAATTTAAACTTAATAGAAAAAGAAGAATCGAGCTTGCATCATTCAAACTTAATATGAAAAAATTATTTAGTGATTTTTCTTCTCTTCCTTCCTTTGAAGGTTTTATAATAAGTAGAGGTGAGTTTTGTTGCAATTTTCATGTTGTAATGGCATGATTTTATTTATTTAGAAAATAGGCTTATTTTCTTAACAGATTTGGACTCTTAGGGAGATATTGAGCAATAAATCGATTTTTGAAACATTATTGATGCCAACATATTAGCTTAAATAAGGACTAGAGTAGGATTTTACCACTACATGCCCCCTTTCAAGTAATTGATGAGTAAGAGCCCACTTTTGAGTAAGAACTTTTTTTCGATTTGATAAGATTCCTTGTCTGAGAATAAGAGCCTTTCGTGGTTACATGAAAGCAGCAATAGAGAATCCTCCTACTACTAGGCTAAGGGCAAAGATCACCTCTTTCCCTCTCGCTTTCGGTCGAGTAGTTCATGCCACACAACTCCTTCCCCTACTAACGTAATTAAACAAATAGAGCCATCTTAGATGGGAGAGTTAAGTCAAGCCATTGATTAGACAAGATCACTTTAGTTAGTATACTTGAATCCTCATCAGAAGGAAAGAGGCTTGCCATGATTGAGCAGCGATTTGTTAATTCTCAAAAGTCCCTTCCCCTTTTCTTAAAACTTTCTAATTCCTCTTCACTTCCAAATTAGGGGTCTGATTTTGGTGGTTCTGGTTCATTTAGACTAAATTTATTATTCAACTAGTTCATCAACCCTTGGTTGCCTATATCTATTGTTTGGCCTTTTCTCATTCGGCCTATCTTTTCTCGCTCAGACAATAAGAACTGTTTTTGAATAACAGATGCGAAAAGATTTATTCGAGCAAAAATAATAAGTGTGGTTTTATGTGTGACTATTGTTTGAAATTTTGAAACACATGTTCCATTATCCTCTGCCTTCGCGTTTGGCATTCCTTCGTAGATCTTTGGATTTCACCCTTACACATGAAATCCCATAAATGGACTATAGCAACACTTCTAATGTGTTGTTGTAGGTTTGAAAATGTCACATTAGGGAATGCAACACTCTTCAAAAATTTGAGTGTTAGGTATTTTGATGTTGCAGTAGGTGTTTATGTCAACACCTTTGATGATCTAAGGCAACAACAGAAAAAGTATGGCAAAATTTAGACCTAATGCAACACTTTTGGAAAAAAGGATTTAGCAACACTTTTCTAATGCAAATGCGACATTTTTCAAATGCAACACTATTTTTATTATATCCAACATTTTTAGCTTACTAAATGTAATATTTTTTTAATCCATTTATAACATTTTCTAATTACCTAATGTGACAATTGTTTAATCCAACGGTGATTTTTTTTGTTACCAAATGTAACAATTTTTTAAGCTAACCACAACATTATTCTTAATATAAAGCATCATTTTTTTTATAAAACAAATGTAATATTAAATTTAACCATTGTAACACTTTTTAATATTTTTATTGAAATATAATAATTCAATTGAAATTGATCAAAACACAAAAAGTACAAATATTGTCATACAAATTACAATTGGAATCATTCATAACTTGTTTATATTATAGTAATTAAAATACTTATTTTTTTTCCCTTTTTGATATTCTCTTACAACCTCTGACTTTCCACAATCATTATTGACTTGATTTCCTGAAAATATAAATAAAAAGAGAATAAATATAAAAAAACATAACTCAAAATTTAAAACTTATAAAAAGAATAATATGCTAAAAATAATAAATTAGTTGAGAGAATAATTTTAAATGTACCAATGATATCTCAATATTCATTGGGGCAAATAAAATTAAGATAAAGCTCAAAATGCAAATCTCACAAAACCTTATATACAACAATACTATAGAACACAGACTTTTAATTAACAGAAATATTTTTTTTTTAAGAAAAAGAAAAAAAATCTGATGTCCAGTTACTTTATATTTAAAGCACTATTTACTATTCTTTATCATCATTGTATATATGTTAGCTATTTTCACAGCAAAGTAGTATAAAGTTATCAATTTTTCAGAACTACCACAAGCCTTAAACAACACTATCAGCTCTATCAACATATCAGAGCAATAATAACAAATCAATTTTTAATCTTAAGTGAGCATCATGAAGCAATTTGTCATATTACAAACAAAATTGTCACGAGTAATAAATATTACTATTGTATATCCAGCATAACCTAGTCTATTGATTCAAAACATAAAAATTGAGGTGAAAAAATACAAAACAATATAAAGCAGAACCCATAAAATAAAATTAAAAAGCAAAAACTTCGAGGAAAATGCATATGAAAATAAAGTTTACATGTTATGATGTCGTGAAGAGGAAAAGAATAGAAAATTACCAAGAAAAAAACTAGGGCAGAATGAATAAGGGTTTACATTATCGAACTAGAATTAGAACTAAAAGCACGAAAGGTAAATCCTCTTTTCATGCTAAAAAATTTAATCCCCTTGAACACATTATTGACACCGGTAATCAAATATATTTACTTCTCCCTATCTGCAACCAGAGTTTCTAGCCAATTTTAAAAACAAAAAAACTTCACTGCTTCTTCCTCTAGCTCGAAGAAGATCTCTCACTTCATCTTCATTAAGACTGTCATCATAATGCACCTAAGACATACAAAAACAAAGAAGAGGAAGAAATAATTGAACTCTTTGGAATACTATAAGCAAAGAATTTTATATGAAAATTAAAAAATAACTCCTAATGCTAAAGCATTGACAAGCAGTAATTAATTTGGACTTGATCAGCAGTAATCTAAACTTACATATATTATTTCCAACCCCAATAGAGGGAAGATTAGCTATAATGCCTAGATGATAAGCCAACCTAAGATCATGGGTGAAGGCTTGAATCTTCCCTCTATTAGGGTTGGAAAGAATATATGTAAGTTAAAAAAAATTATTTTCTAAATTTTTATAAATTTATTATAATTAAAAAATGTGAATTTAAATATATTATTAAATATTTGTAAATGAATTGTGATCTACATAAAATGCGCCAAGTCAAAGTTAAAAATCACCAGTAACTATTGAATTAATTATCATATACCTATTTATCAAATATACATTACATTTTGGACTCATTTATCATATGATATTTCCTAATTAAAGATGAAATAAGCATGTTGATAAAGCTTGTTACAAACATAGGATCACTATAAAATATAAACTGACTATGCTGCTACAACTAGAAGAAAACATGACGACCACGATATATTATTGTATTAAATATTTGAATGTAACTATGTCAGAGGTTGAAAGAGATTACAGTTTTCCAGAATAGCCATCATCATCCTAGCTTGTTTGCTTTTTGGCCAAAACAAGATGCATCTGCAAATGGATTGACTGGTTGAAAGACAATACTTGCAGTAATTAGCAACACAAAGGAAAAATCATTTTCTGAGCAAAGATCAACATTCTTACTGTGTGACTTTGTCCCATCAAAAACCTGTCATGCTCGTGACAAAGAGTTAATGCCAAAAAACTATGTCACATGCAATGAAACCCAAGCAAAGATGAAAAAATGGCACTTGTCTACACGATCAAGTAGAGGGCTTTTTACTCTTTTTCTTAACAGTTTTGGCAATTGCCTTACAAATCTCCCTTTTCGTTTATTGTTGGTGGTAATGGTATTACCGTTGTTGTTATTGCCACCTGTAGTTACAACATTTTTTCCATGAACTTCCAGCGCATCTTTCACAAAAAACTTTAACCTCCGTAGGGTGGATTCACTCTGCACAGGGAAAAGACCATACTTAAATACAGATTATTGAAAAATATAAAAGTTGTAAGACAAGACAGAAGTAATTGTTAATAAATCTTAACCTGTCAAAGTCCACTAATAGCTTGAAAACCTGGATTATTTTGAGCGACAATTTCCAATGCTTTAGTGAGAGTCCCAAGCTTTCTTTTTCCTCCGGTAGACATTTTTCTGATTTCACATTCACCAAATTAAGTTTAGTTGCCAAAGAAAATTATAGTACAAGATATAACTTCAGTCAGAGAAAACACACTGCTTAATGATAGCGCTTTTTAAATTTAAAATTTTGCATTTGGAGAGATCTAATAGAAATGCTTATGCAGCAGAGGTGTTTTTAGGCACTATTTTCACTATAGTAGGTTAAGCGTTGATCCAATCATTAAAATTTTTAATATTTTAATTAATTTTAACATTGTAACCAAACTAACAATTATGTTTTTAACTATAAAATAGAAAAGATAAATAAGTTTCAGTTACTGGGTACATGTCTTTATTGAGCTATAAACAAACTGCTTGAGGTCATACTCCCATCATCAATGGAACCCTACCATATCATCACTTTCTAGATTTTGTTTTTTTTTTTCTAATAGATTTTATTTTAATTTTAGTATTTACATATCTGGCTTCTTAACTCCAGTATTTAAATCTTTTATTTGATATACCATATGTACTGACCACTAAGTTATCAATTTAATAATTTGATGTGGACTTTCTAATTTAAACATTTTAATTAAGAAACTCAAAATCATTTTTAAAACTAAAATTGTCAAATTTCATTGGCAAGTTATAACAAAGCATTTTTCAGTTTTTAGCAATTTGGATACTTGGCAGAACTAGTAAATTGTAAAAGGGTACAAAACACCCAAAGGAAAAGAAACAAACATTTTATGTTTTTCAGTGGTTTAAATGTCCATCCAAAGACATGGCCATAATAGCAAGTGGGAAACTAATGGTTTCAGTGGTTTAGTGGGAAGATTAGCTATAATTTGGACTTGATCAGTAGTAGTCAAAACTTTTACTTCACTTTGAAGAAAATCAAAAAGACCTTGCATCTTTAAAGTTTAAGCTCATTCACAGAATATATACAATAAAAAAGTTAGCTACCAGACTTCCTCAAATGCATACTATTCCCAAGTGGTATCACTTGACCTCTAAACATAAATGTAAATGGCTAATAATACATGTGTTAAATACTACCAAGTCTAGGCCAGTAACCTTAGAATTTGAAATTATTAGACTATAATTAAATGACACTAAAAATTTATAAAAAAAAAAAAAAACCTTAAAAGCACATCAAAATAACACAAATCAAGATTCCAATTTAAGAAATGGATAATTCATAGATTGTGATTCATAAGTTTCTCTTTCCTCTATGTTACTACTAGAGAGGTTCCTACAACATTGAAAGGAAAAAAATAGCAAAAGTTGTTATCAAAATTGTCAATTATGTCTAAGTGTCTCACCACAAACTCAACACTCACCTATTCTCACCAATCATTCCTCAACACCTCCATTATAAAATGTCAGTTTTGTGTAGGAGTCATACTTTAATAATAGGGTATTATACCTTCAAGCTAGAAAAATAGTGTTCAAGAGATTCAAGAACATCACTGATATGCGAAAGCCTCTCAAGCTCTTCATCTTCTTCCTCTGCTTCTCTCAATGATAACCCATAACTAATCGATTATCGCCAGCAGTAGGACTACCTAAAGTTTATCAAAACCAACTAAGAATTAGACAAAATTAAACAAAAATATAGTTCCTAAAAATTGAAATAAATAATATCATAAAATGTACCTAGCACATGAACATCTCAACAGTAGTGCCTCCATCTTCAGAAACACAAGCATATGAGCAACATTAGTTGTTAAGCTCTTCCAAGACTTCGCTAAATACAGTACCACCTGAATTGACTCCACCAAATCTTCACAACCTCAAATGAAAAATCAAAAGTGGAAAGAGAGGAAATTGAAATTTTTAAGGTTCTTCCTCTTCTTTGAGAGGCGATAGAGAATAGTGAAAAAAAAAAAACTAAAATTTTAACCACCCTTCTTCTCCTTCTTTGGAGAAGCAGGGGTAGAAATTTTGATTAAAAAAATAAAAATCATTTACTTTAATTCTAAACCCTAACCAGCCGCCAAACCTCTGTCGACAATCAGATCAGACCTCCATCTTTCTCTAGTAAACTCCTCCCAACACCAGAAAATAGCGAAACAAAACAAAATCGAACACTAAGTTTGTTTCTTACCTCTGTTTCTTCAAACCAAATGAGTTGTTTATTCGAAAACTACTATACCCCTTTTCAAACCTGAATGAACCACCACCTTGAACCATTGACTCCGGCAAGACCTCTTACCCAGAAACCGGCGACTGAAACAGTTCAACTTTCAATTATCAAAAGGAGATATTTTTTATAAGGTAGAGAAGCAGTGGCTCCTTGAATTTTTTTTTTTCTTTTTGTCTTTTTTCTAAAATGAAAGAAAAGAAAAAATAGAATAAAAAAGGAAAAAGAATTATGTATGAATGTAATTTTTTTTAGTTATGCGAAATAAAAAATAAGGGAAAAAAAAAAGAAAAAAGAAAAAAAATCAAAAGAAATAAAAAGAAGTGTGAAAATTTTAGGAAAAAATGATGGATGGAAATGGCATTTATTTTAGGTAGGAAACGTATTGCCAAAAGCATATTGGGGAAAAGGAAAAATTTTGAATGTGCCCTTAATTTTTCTTCCTAGGGTAACATTTTTACTTTAACCAAATTGTAACATTATTAATAAAATGTTATGTTTGATGTCAAATAATGTAACACTTTAACAAAGTGTTACCTTAGAGTATGGTTAATAACTACTTATTACATTTATTACAACATTTTTACATATAATGTCACACTAGACTGAAATTATCTTATTCATAGTATCATTATTTTTGTAACACTTGAAATTTTGGTTGTTGTAAGTCGTTTATGGTGCAGTACTTTTATCTTGCCACTCATTCTCACTACAACCAACATGTGGCTTTGGAGACTTACCTTTCATTATAGGTACATGATCTTCTTCTGCTGCTTTTACATTAACTTTGTCAAAATTCAAATTCTTAGATCACATTGTTTTAATTTATTAGGTTTTGATTGAAAATTTTATGCTATCTCCAAAATTTTGAAATTATTTTAATGGTATTCTCTTTGTAATTTTTTTAAAATGTTATATATAGGAAAAGGCGATGGAGAGAATAAAGGTATAAGAGCTAGTGGTTAGCTCATCTTTTCCAATGAGAAGTTGATTGAAAAACTATTCATCTTCTTCTTCATTAAGAAAAACCTCTCTAAGAGTTAGAGAAGAAAAGTAAGAAAAGAGTTTTCTTAGCCACACAAATTAAAGAGGAAGGACTTTGCTTTTGAAGGAGAGTTCTTCAACTCCAAATTCTTCTTCTTCTATTCCTTTGAGAAAGGTGTGTGGATATTTCAAAGGAACAAGAATTAAGCTTTGGGTAACCAAGGTGAGAGAGAGGTTCAAGCTTCTTAAAGAGTTAAGGAGATACAAGCTTTAAGAAGGCTTCAGTGTGTCACAAGCTAGAGGCTTCACACTTGGGGAGCTAAATATAGGAGGGAGTTGAGGTATTTGATACATCTAAAACTTCTTGGTTAAATTTGTGTTTTGCACATAAATTGGTAAATGTATCCTTGGTTGAGTTATTAGTCCAAATTCTATATTTAGGCATTTATCAAAAAGTTTGATAAAAGGCTAAACATACTATGTTGAAAGAGTTTTAACATATAATAAGTTTTCAAAACCATCATATTAGTTTTCCGCTGCGCGACTCGATAACTTCCTTCAAAAAGTAAAGAAACGATAAAGTAAAACAATAAAATAAATAAGGGTCCCTTCTCTAGCCAGAACTGTGATAGGGAGGGCACACATCCCTAATAGCATATAAATGAAAATAAATTGAAGTAAAGTAAATTTAAGATATAAGCAAAAGGCAAATACAAAAGGGGATCCCTCCTCTAGCCATAAGGCATAGAAAGGGCACACATTCCCCCATTAATAAACAATTGCATAAAAGTAAAATAATGAAGTAAAATAAAATATAAAAAAAATAAAGAAAATATTGGCAAACTATTGGCATAATCAACATACCCAAATCAAATCTCACATCAAAACTAGCTTCATACAAAATGCTAGACTAGAATGAAATCAGCTCATGATTGGAAAATTAGTCATCAAAATATTATTAAAAACCATTGAATTCATGTTTTATATCCTCAATACAAAAATCCAATTGAAAAGAAATAACATAGATGAGAAATAAACCTTAAGAATACAGCTTAGTTTGTGCTTCAATCTCATAAAGTTTCAGCAAAATAATCTCTCAAAAACTAACTATAAATCTCAAACTAATAACAAAATTCTAATTCTCAATGAAATTGAATGAAGAAATTGATATATTTTTTTCAAACTATGAAAAAGGGAAAAAGTAGGTTTAAAACCCTCTAGAAAATTTGAAACCAGGCTCAAAACAGAGTAAAATTCGCAATTTATAAGTTTCATGCCACTGATTACACGACCTGAAATGTCTCCACAAGGCCCGTGTAGACCATCTTCCAATTTATATGGAATTTGGAAATTTGGCAGAAGCACCTCACGACCTAAAACACCTTTAACATGGCCTAAACCTAATTTCCCATGGCTTGTGTGGATTTCTTTAGCCTTGAACTCTACCAAAAATTGCACCGTAGCTCTCGATCGTCAAGGAACTTGTATTTTTCTTTGAAAATCTAAAATTTTCCATGATTCCTATATTTAATTGAAAAACACTAAATAAAATGAATTAAATACAATTTTTGGAAATAAACATACCTAAATATGAGGGGGAAATATTTATAAATGTGCACAAAACAACTACTTTGGCCAGAGATTTTTGGAGTTACCTTTTTCTTATAAAAGACCACATAATATAAATCTTCTACTATTAGAAGTGATAATTCTTTATTGACTATACACAATTTTCATATGCTTAATATAGCATCAAATCTCTATGATATGAGTAAACCATATTGGAAAATGATCATTAAAGTCAAAGTATTATAACCCACATATAAGATACTGTGATAATATCAAGTCTAAGGATACTTATATAAAGCCGCCATTACGAGATAATAACAATGGCACCCAAATATTTTTATCGATTTGTTATCTCTTAGTCGGGTCAATCCAATGAACTTGTTCATAGTAACAAGCATACACATATTTCTCTAAGTGTCACCACACCATAGTCATGAGAACAACTACTACTTTCACAAAGTAGTGACATAATATGTGCTAGTCTTTCCGCATTAATGATGTCCAATCTTATTAATGCCACGACTAGGGATATTTAACTATATAATCTATATAGTGTAATAGGAATCTTATCATCATGATCACATATGATTTCCTCTACACGATTAATATTCTATGGACCTTATCAATATAAGCAAATAAATATAAAGCCCATAGATAAAGAATGCTAAAATAATTTTTATTAAATTACATGAATAAAGTTATTACACCATAAAAATGATTGTCTTTAGGGCATAACACTTTTAGAAGCTCTGTAGAAGCTGAATATAGAGCAGTTGCCTATTGTTGAGGTTTTATGGGTTGAATACTTATTATCTAATTTCATACTTAAGTTTAAAAGGCTAGTTTTGTTATTCTATGATAATGTATATGTAATTCACATTACTAAAAATCCTATTTTCCATAAAAGAACTAAACATATTGAAATGGATTGTCATTTCAATAGGGAAAAGATTCAGTCTAAGGTTCTTAAAACAATGTAAGTTAAAACAGGGGGTCAATTGACAAACATCTTTACTAAGGCCCCTCATCTTAGGAAATTTAAGTTTATGCTTTCCAAGAAGAGCATTTGTAACATATATGCTCATCTTGAGTAGGGATGGCAATATGGTAAGGAATCTTCATGGGAATCCACCCCAAATAGGATGAGGATTTCCCAATTTTTGTCCCTACGGGGAAGGGGATGGAGGTAATTTTTTTCCCCATTTGTGAATATGGGGCAAAGATGGGGAATGCACTCCCCACCCCATGAGGATCCCCATCCCCGATCCAGTGGGGATTAATATATGTGTGTGTGTGTGTGTGTGTGTGTGTGTGTGTGTGTGTGTGTGTGTGTGTGTGTGTGTGTTTAATTTTATAACTCACATTATAATAATTATGAAACATTTTAGATTAAATTGATTCATATCATCATATTTTGTGTTATTGAATCTTTAATATTTCTTACAAAGATTTATTCTTATTCTCCAATTATTATTTTTAAAATTTAGAAATGTAAAATAATAATAATAATAATAAATAAATAGTTGTATAAATAAATTTAAAGAGTCAATTTTAAACCTAATCAAACTCTAAATTTTATTTTCATATTATATTGAGTTAATTTCAAAAAAAAAATACCTTGTGATTTAGATCATTTTGAAATCTGACATTGACTTTTAAAATCTATCTAAAGAGTGTTATGTGGTTTACTATGTTAGCATTAATGACGCTCGACCATTAAAATTGTTAAATATTGCTTATGTGGCACTGAGATGGCTCTCTTTTTTACACTTGGTGACACGTAGATAATGACATAGATTATTTTTATATTTCTTAATTTTTTATTTACTTTATTTTTATTTTTTCAAATTTTTATTTAATTTTCAAATATAGAAAATTATGTTTTATGAAAAATTTTAAGAAAATAAATAAATCATCCACGTGAATAAAAATAAAGTAAATAAAAAATTAAATTAAAAAAATCATCCACATGAATAAAAATAAAAATTTATTTAAATTAAAATAAAATTAAAGTAAATAAAAATAAAAATAAATCATCCACGGGAATCAAATAAAATTTTTTCTAAATTAAACTAAAAATAAAGTAAATTAAAAATATAAAAATAATCTATGTCATCATCCACCTAATGCCAAGTGTCAAAAAGGACGCCATCTCAGTGCCACATAAGTAATATTTAACGGTGTTAGTGATTGATGGCCATATCTGCTAACGAAACAAACCACTTAACATTGTTTGGATAAGTTTTAAAAGTCAGGGTCAAATATGAAAAAAGTCTAAACCACATGGTAGTTTTTTGAAATTAGCCCTATTATATTTTATTAAAGGAATGACAAAATTCAAATGGGCAATGAAAAACCCTACGGGAGTGGAAAATCTAGTAGGGATAGGAATGAGGATCAAATAATCCTCCCATATAAAATGGGAAATGGGATGGAGATTCCCTGTTAAGTTGGGGATATAGATGGACTATGTTACCCCTACCTTCACCCTGCCATGTTGTCATCCCTAATCTTGAGGGAGAGTGTCAAGCTATGAAGAATGATGAAACTGTAACTTGAGCTTAAGCTTGTAACTGAGTTAGTTGTTAGCTAACTTATTATTAGACACATCATCAAGTAATTGGTAATTAGTTAGAGAATTAGTTATAATTAGCTTAGCTTTATAATGAAGTTTCTTCTGTATATAAAGATAGGTTCTAGGAAGTATAATGATATACCCATCTAATATACAATTGCCATAGTTTGTTTTTTCTCTCACAATTATTCCTTTCTTCTTCTTCACTTAGTAACACTTAATGATATCTCCCTTTTTTTTTTTGTTTTGTTTAAAAAAAATAAAAGGCAAAAGTGAACCCTTTTTTTTCTTTGTTTTTTTTTTAATTTTTCTCCAATTTTCCTTTGCCAACTAAAGTAACATATTCTTTGATATACCTGGATGAGTGGGATTTATGTCCTTGCTCTTCATATATGATGCAGTTGTTCGCAACCGAATGGTTTGATCTATAAATCTTTAGATCGGGTTCCCATATAAGAAATGGCTAACAAAAAAATAAATATATTCGAACAGAACAGTCTTTATATATATATATATATATATATATATATATATATATATATATATATATATATATATATATATATTGTTTTTTTATTGGTCTTTCACGTGATGTTACTTGATATCATCTATCAATAAAAAATTGTCATGT
>CAOJBK013721383.1:0-15095 GCA_948294925.1 Codiaeum variegatum
TTTTTCAGTTTTCATATTCATCAAATAAGTCATTAGAGATACTTTCAACATCATTTTCATATTCTAAGTTAGATATGCTGACTTCTTATGATTCACAATAAGCTTTCAACTTCTCATCTTCAGGCTCTATTGAATTTATCAGTAGACACAGGTTAGTCTGTTCTTCTTTATCTGACTTGTCATTTGTTGTTTCAGATGCATCGCTCTCACTCCAAGACATTAGTGCTTTCTTATCTTTCTTTATCCTTTTCTTAAGCTTTAGACAGTTAACCTTGATGTGTCCTGGCCTATTGCATCATAACAAACCACTTTTGAGATTTTCTATTTGAAATCTAGTTTGCCTTTAGACTTCTCAAAGCTCTTCTTCTATCTTCTTCCACCTTTCTTCATAAATCTTCTCATTTTTCTAGTGAAGGATGCAATTTTAGTATCATCATAAGAGTGTGACTCATTAACTACAACAAGAGCTACCCCTTTCTTCTTCTTATCTTCTACACCTTGTGATTCCATTTTTCAAGTGTCATTTCATAAGTGATTAAGGATCCAATAAGCTCATCCATTGTGATGGCTTCTTTGTTCATTAAGACATTCACCATAGAATCCCAAGTCTTTGGTAGGGATCTAAGGAGCTTCTTGATATGTTTCCTTTCAGAAATTTCTTCACCAAGTGAATGCAACTGATTTACTATATTAGTGAATCTAACATTTATTTCAGTAACAGTCTCACCTATTTTCATGTCAAACTTCTCATACTCTTTCATTAGAAAGTTCACTTTTGCTTCTTTCACCAGATTTGTGCCTTCATAAGTATTCTCAAGTTTGTCCCAAGTAGCTTTAGCAGTCTTACAACCTGAAATCAAGTTGAATTCTGAAGGCGTCAAGGCACATTGTTGAATATTCATTACCTTAGCATTCTGAGCCACCATTTTCCAATCTATTTTTGTATATTAATGTTCAACTTTAGGCATTTCTACACCTTCTCTTTTTGTCATGGAAACTTTAAGACCTCTTAGAATAGTTGTCCAGGCTGTGATGTCAATAGCCTGAATGAAGTAAATCATTCTATTCTTCTAATAAGATAATGAATCCCATTGAATAGTAAAGGTCTATTCACTGACTGTCCTTTAGGCAACAATGAATGATCATGTGCCTGACCAACCATGTTGGATCTTTTCTCTTCTAGCTGTTAGTCCTGACCCTTAGTAGAGACCTTCTCTATACCAATTGATAATACAGGAAGACGTCTAAGAGGGAGGTGAATTAGATGACTCTAAATTTTATTTTCTTTCTCAACTTTTAATCTTTTCTTTCAATTGATGAGATGTATGAAAAATTGTTCAACATTGATAAACATAAAATGACTACTATATATGCAGTTCTAGATAATTAGATTCAATTGCGTCTAAAGAATAATTGAAACTGACTGCACAACTATCTAATAGTGCTTAGAAGCACTCTGAAGATATCTTCAATAGTATGCTAGTAAACGTATCAGAAGCACACACAGCTAATCATTTCAGTTAAAAGCTTTCTAAATGTGAATAAAGTATTTAATGCATAAAAGTTATTAGATGGAAAGGTTATTCTAAGAAACACAGTTAGATGTGAGAGAACATAATGAGGAACGACAATAATCATTAATAAGAGGCATAACAATTTTATCCGGGTTTGGTACTAAGACATACATCCAGTCCTTAAGGATCACACCTTAAGATTTCCACTAATCACCTCTATTTCAATGGGCTTGAGAAAACCCTTTTTGCAGCACTTAGATGCTAACCCAAATAAGGATCCATTCCTCTCCTAAACCCTCAGACCTTCATTAGGCATCTAAATAACCTCTCACCTATAGTAGGGATAGATGACCCTCACAATCTATTATCAGGGGCAGTTGTGACTCCTTAGACTCAACCTTTAGGCACACATACCACTAAAGGGAGATTACACTTTTAGATCAGAAGATTTATAAATAAAGTGAAAAATACAAACTCCTATATGGATCAACTTTAAAAGCTTAAGGAATTTTTATGAGAAAAGAATTTTTATTTTGATCTTAAATTTAAGAAGATGTATGAAAATGATTAAGAAAATTTGAGATGGAGTTAATGATGAAAAATCCTTTTCAATGATGATTAAGAAGTAAATGCTCAAGAGACAAAAGGAATTTAGAAGAATAAATGCATCTCTTGAATTTTTAAGAGTTAAAGAGCTTCTTCTCAAAGCATCAAATACATGAATCAACCTTCATTAATGAAAAATGAAGCATATTTATAGAGGTTAAAGATGAAGATGATTTGGGGGAAAATTTTTGAATTTCAAAAATAAAAGAGCTTTAAAAAAATATTTTGTTTCACAAGAGCTCTTTTTCTTAGAGCACTGTATTTGTTTACTTCTAATGTGATGTCAGACAGATATATGATTAAAATGATAAACTGTGTCAGATGAACAATGTCAGAACGAGAAGAAATCCTTAAGTGCTCCTGACACATTACTGTTTAATCCAATACTAAGTAAAATGTTTTGAAAGATTATTTTTATACTATCAGATGCATGCTGACACATTCGATTTGGCTTTTAAAAGTTTATTTTTATCCTATGGGAATTTTATGATATGCGTGGATCATGTGTGCAAAAATGAGCATGATAAAAGGTGATCCATTTAACAATAAGACTAAATAAAAATTCCTAAAATCTAAGCTACCTAAATCTAAAAAAGTCTACACTTCTATACCTTTTTCAATTAGCATTAGATGAACTGGCTTTTGGACACCATTAGGTGGCATTTCATCTAATGAGCATCTGAAATATTTCAAAACATACATTATATCTAAAGTAAAGTAGTTTTGTTATCAACAAAATGAGATTGCTAAACCAGTCAGTTTAACACTTAGTATATGTTTATTGGAATGTCACTACACCATGATGTGAAACGTATTTTCACATCTATCCATCATGATTTACTTACACACTTCTCTATGTGTTTGTTAATTTCTTTTTGATTTACTTGAAATAGATTTCATTTAGTAGTAGAGTGTTACTTTCTCCCGACATGATTGTAGCACACTTATTAACTCTCTACTCATAATATGTAATCTTTTTATTGATGCCATAAGCAAACTTGCTTTTTGTGGTTTGGTGAATTAGTATTTAAGATAAGACTAAAAGTCAATTTGGCCCTTAAATTTTTCACTAAAATCCAATTAAGGACAAAAGCAGCTTTTGGGCTAATTTAATCCTTTAACTTCAAGTTTTAGGTCAAATTACTCTAATTCTATTTAAATAAATATTGGAAAAATCATCAATTATACCCCAAACTATTCACAATTTATCAAATCTACCCCTTCTTAAAATAATTTTCAATTTGACTATTAAACTTTTCAATTTGTTACAAATCTACCACAGACCTCAAAACGACTTAGTTTTGGGTCTGCCTAATGGGTTGGCTGATTGACGTGGTGAAAAGACAGATGTCCACATCATCATAAAACGATGTCATTTTGGATTTTGTGATAGATTTGAATTGAAACGTAAAGTTGGATGATCAAATTGAAAGTTATTTTAATATGGGGTAGATTTGATAAATCGCAAATAGTTTGAGGTATAATTGATGATTTTGCTGTAAATATTTTTTAATTTTTAATGTGAATTTGCAATTTTTAAAAAAATGGGATTGGAGTAATTTTATCTAAAATAAAAAGTTAGAGAACTAAATTGACCCAAAAGTTAATTTTGTCATTAATTGGACTTTTGTGAAAAGTTTAGGGGGTAAATTGACCCTTAATCCTTTAAGATATTAGTCCATTCTCATCTTGATTAACTTAATATGGCAGTTAGTACTTCTTGTTTGACAGGTAGGCCCATGATATTAGTATTAGTTGCAATTTGAAATTAACTTAAGGCATTGTATCTAAAGACATAATAAAGAAATTAACTACTTTATATGTTATCTATTTTGCTTTTTATATGTGATATCTATAATTTTGTCAAATAGTACGAATCATACATTAAATTGGTATTATCATTTCCTTCTATGTCACTTCTTCTAAAGTCTTGATTATTTTGTTGCTAATTGGCTTATAGATGAAAATTAAAAATATTAACAAAATTAAGAACTAGGAATGAAAAGAAGAAAAAAATCAAAGAAAGTTGAAGAGGAGTCAATGGAACTTGCTATAGATAATAGCATTGGGAATGATCGAGCAAAAGAGCGAAACCTTAATATGGTGCTTTTTCTCATCTTTTTATCTTATTGCTATTTACAAATATTGTTAATATTTATTGATAAGTGCAGAACTAAATAGCTATTTAGTTTTCTAACATTCTATTTCATAATCGAATACATCATGGGAAAAATATGGTACTGAATCAAGCACAAGTTGCTTTAATTCCATAGGCTGCATTAAACAATTTCTCCTTATTATTGAATTGTTGTAACTACTAAGCGTATTCAGTTTGTAGTATTACAAAATTTTAAGTCTTCATATTATTTTATTAGATTATTCAAACTTCAATTAAAAACTTTTGTTTGTCTATCCATTCACCAGTGGCAGATGCTAGCATACTCTAATTAACTTTGCAATTTGTGATGTCTTCATATGTTGCCATTCAACTCTCTTCCATGATCGAAACACAATGCTCTTTAATTTAAGTTTGATGTACATTATTTTTCTAATTTCAATATTGCTTTCCATTAAAAATATTTTCCAAGCTAGCATCTTAATCTATTTATGTTGCTTAATTTACTAAAATTATATATGTTTGATACTTATTATCTTTCATTGTGAATTATGTAAATCATTGGTGATTCAATACATCATTATATGTTTACTATTTAATCAAAGCAACAAGTTTATAACAGAAAGGTCTATTTCAACTCCAAAAAGGTTCTCAGAAAGGATAGAGATGCTTCATTCTTAGTGGTTAGCAAAGAAATTTTATCGACATGTTTGTAAATTGCGTCATCCTTATATAATGCATCCATAGTATGCAAATTTAGACAAAAAATTGAACAATTGGATAATATTTTATGACAAATTGAATGCATTATGGATACTTGGCTGCATGATGAAACAAAATTTCTAAAGTGGTTGGTGTACTATTATATGTTATTTTTTGTTTCTTGAGTTGCTAAATATAAGACTAGTCCACATTTGATGATTATGGACCACTTCATCGAAAAAATTAGATCATGAAAAAAATTTTATCTCACACATTTATACTCGAGAAAATAGAATGTCTTATAAGCATATAAATTCTAGATTAAAAAAATAATTAATACTAATAAATAAATAATTGGTAGATATTATAATATATAATCATAAGGATGCATATGCTTATAATGATGCATTGTAAAATGAATTCAAAAAAATAATCCAATTCTTACCAACATAATATCCAATATCATCTAATATTACTAGTGTTTCAAAAAATATCTTAACTTGTGAAAATCATCCAACTTTTTTTTTTCCAAATAATTTCCTCCGTCAATCACATTCCCAACGTACATAATATTAATCGATTTGACATTATCATCGATTATAATATAACTTCTATTATCTCTTATACTCCTATAAATTGAGTCTTGATTGTGGAGATATTAAAAATCTAAAACCATATTTTTTTACCAAAAAATAATAAATTAAGTATCTTGAATTATACTAAAATCTAAGAAATTATTTATGACTAATAAAACTTATATATGTTCTTACCTAATTATCAATTTATCTTGCAAATGCTTTAATATGTTTGATGTTAGCCATTTAATAAAAAAGAAATCATTCATTTAGCAGTTCATGTAGAAAAATTGAGGCATCACTTGTCCTTTCAGAAAAAAGATAAAGCAAAGGGAGCTCGTAACATTTTTATGAACTCTACAATGTTAACACAGTATAGTATAATGTAACCATTATTCACAAAATTCTTGGAAAAAAATAGAAAAATGGTTCATTTGTTATGGTGCGATCAATCATGTCTTAACCAATATGTAGTTGTAAGCAATAGACCAAAATATGATGATACGACAAGTTGACCTTTTGATTTAGAGATCCAAAAAAATTTTCATTTTATTATTAAAGTAATGTTGTTGTTATACTTCTTGTTTATTGTTTTTTCAAACAGTTTGGTATTGAAGGAACTAGCACATACCCATGCTCGTAAAGTCTTACATGGAAATGTAGATAGCTTCACAAACTTAGTTATGAAGGGAGATAATGTGAAATTAATCAACTTTGCTATAAATTCCTTAGATGACTACAGAAATATTCAATTCATGTATTTCATTTTTTTAGAACATTAATACAAAATCTCATGATGAAATGAAGATCTTGAATAGATGACATTTACTGATTTGATTGATTAGCCGAGAGTATGATACTTTTTCTTCTTAATTTTAAGGTTTTAGATATTGTACAATTAATATATACTAACTCACTTTTATTCTTTTATTTTATATTTAATATTTTTAGAGCTAACCATCTAATTATACATCCTTTCTTTAAGCCGATAGAAGAGCGATTTAAGGACTTTCATGATATGATAAGAGGTAAGGCTACTTCTGAAGTGGATATACTAATAATTGTAGAAAAAAAAATTAATTCGTTGAAGCGATTTTAGAACTAGACAACAAAATTGACAACACAGTCAAAATTAGATAAAATTTTCTAAATTTTGAAAAATAAAAAGAATTGTGAAGATAGGGTTCATCTCGAACCATATGGACTTTTTAAATTTTTTAGAAATGCTATTGAACATGCTCTTGATCATTCTAAAAGGTGCTCATTTGTTATTTATTAATTTTATGATTTAAAGGTAAGAATACTTGAAAGTTATGAATATGCAACTAATATTGTTTTCATTATTTCCTGTATTTAGATTAAATTGATAAAAGAAATTACAAAATCTAATAGAAGATCTTATAACTTTCAAAGAAAATTCCAGAAGTGTTTGTTGTACTATGGTACGGTATTTGTTGTTTCTTAAGTGGCTAAATGTATGAGTAATTCACATTTGATGAATATGGACTACTTCATCAAAAAAATTAGATCATGAAAAAAATTTATTTCACTCATTTAAACTCAAGAAAATAGGATGTTTAATAAGCAGACAAGCCTTAGATAAGAGGAAAAAAATAATTAATACTTACAAATAAGTAATTGATACACATTGTAATAAAATAATTAGGATTCATATGCTTACTATGATACACTATAAATTGAATTAAAAAAAACTTATCAAATCCCTATCAACATAACATCCAATATCATCCCATTTTAACTAGTGTTTCGAGAAATCTCTTAACTTGTGAAGATCATCCAAGTTTTTTTGTTTCAAATTCTTTCATTCGTCAATCACATTCCCAACACACAAAATATTAATATATTTGACATTGTCATTCATTTTAACATAACTTTTATTACTTCTTATACTACTATGAGCTAAGTCATAATTGTGGAGGTAGTAAAAATCTGAAACCACACTCCTTTATAAAAAAATAAAGAAATTAAAATAAGGATCTTGAAAGATAATAAAATTAAAAAATAATTTATGACTAATAAACTTTATATATGTTCTTGACTAATTATCATGTTATCTTGTAAATGCTCTAATATGTTTAATGTTTCTTAGATACTTAATAAAAAAAGAAGCCATTCATTTAGCGCTTCATATAAAGAAATTGAGGCATCACTTGTCCTCTTACAAAAAGATAAAGCAAAGAAAGCTCGTAACATTTTTATGATCTCTACAACGTTAACACATTGTAGTATAATGCAACCATTATTCATAATAGTTAAAAAAAACAAAATAGAAAAATGACTCATTTGTTATGGTGCAGTCGATCATATCTTAACTGATATGTAGTTAAAAGTATTGGACCATAATAGAATGATACAATAAGTTAACTTTTTGATTTAGAGAATCTAAAAATTTTCATTTTATCATTAAAGTAATCTTTATGTTATAATTCTTATTTATCTTCCTTTCATACAATTTGGTGTTAAAGGTACTAGCACATGCTCATGCTCACGAACTCATGCGTGGAAATGTAAACTGCTTCATAAATTTGGTGATGAAAGGTGATAATATGAAATTTAATTCAGTTTGCTATAAATTTATGAGATCACTATAGAAATAATCAATGTATGGATTTTATTGATTTTAAAACATTAATACAAAACCTTATGATGAACGAGGATCTTGAATAAATGATATTTTTTTATTTGGTTTATTGGACGAGGGTGTGGTACCTTTTCTTCTTAATTGATAAATATATATATTTTGTCCAAATATTGAAATACATGATAAACAACATTCAGTGAGCCACTCATTACAGTATCTTAGTCCCATCTTCTCAAGATGAAACTCCAACTGCTTCTGACTCATAGCTTTAGTCAGTGGATCAACAGTGTTATCAGCTGAAGCTATTATCTGCATGGCGACATCGCCCCTCCCAATGATTTCTCTAATTACATGGAAATGTCTTTTGATGTGTTTGGATTTTTGGTGAGACCTCGATTACTTTGCTTAAGCAATGGCTCCATTGTTGTCGCAGTAAAGACAAACTAGCAACTGAATGGAAGGAACCACTTGTAGTTTTGTGACGAACTTCTGAATCCAAACAACTTCCTTTGCGACATCAGATGTAGCAACATATTCAGCTTCCATGGTGGAATCAATAGTCGTTCCTTGCTTGGAGCTCTTTCAGATGACTACTGCTCCATTATGCGTAAATACAAACCCTGAGATAGACTTTCTATCATTAATATCTGATTGAAAATCAGGATCAGTGAAACCGTCAATCCTCAGGTCATCTCCTCCATATATCAAAACTAAATCCTTAGTCCTTCTCAAGTACTTAAGGATAGCTTTGATGGCTGCCTAGGGATCTAATCCTGGGTCAGATTGAAATCTGATAGGCACACTAACAGCATATACGATACCGGGCCTTGTACATAACATGACATACATAAGACTTCCAATAGCTAAAGCGTATGGAATCCTTGCCATATTTAACCTTTCTTCAGGTGTCTTGGGAGATATATCCTTAGAATGGTAGATACCGTGCCTCACAGGCAACAATCCCTTCTTGGAATTTTGCATGCTGAATCGCTCCAACACACGTTCCAAGTATTTCCTTTGAGAAAGCCCTATCATTCACTTTAATCTATCTCTATAGATACGAATACCAAGAATGTAGTTTGCTTCTCCCAAATCTTTCATGGAGAAGTTCTGGGATAACCAGATTTTCACATTCGTAAGCATGCCAATGTCATTTCTAACTAACAAAATATCATCCACATAAAGTACAAGGAAAGTGATGGCACTCCCACTAACCTCTTTGTACACACATGGTTCATCTTCATTTTTTATGAAATCAAACTCTTTGATAGTCTCATTAAAATGAAGATTCCAACTTCTCGATGCTTGCTTAAGACCATAAATGGATCTCTTAAGCTTGCACACTTTAGAACGATATTGAGATTCAAATCCTCTAGATTGTTCAATGAAAATTTTTTCCTCAATGTATCCATTAAGGAAAGTAGTTTTGACATCCATTTGTTAAATTTTATAATCTAAATTAATTTAAGCATGGCTATGAGAGAAAAAGTCTCATTATAGTCAATTCCTTCCCCTTAGCGAAACCCTTTCTCCACAAGCCTGGCTTTATAGGTCCCACGTTTCTATCTACACCAATCTTTCACTTAAAGACCCATTTATTCCCTATTGGTATAATACCTTCAGAAGGATCAACAAGTTCCCGACTTGGTTGACATACATGGAATCCATTTCGGATTTCATAACTTCTAACCATTTTGAAGAATCTATATCTGATATAACCTCTTCAAAAGTAGTATGGTCAACAACTTAACCAACTCCTTCATAAATGAGCAACTCGTATTCATTCTCATGAATGAGTCCATATCTCTTTGGAGGGTGAGATATTCTACTAGACCTTCGAGGAGTCTGAGTGAATGTATTATCAATTGGTACTTCCTTATTGGTTTGATCTATATTCATATGATCAACTTGTTGGACCTCTTTGAATAACTCCTCATCCAAAACTATTTTTCTTCCTTTGCCACCTTCTTGAAGAAACTTTTTCTCAAGAAAAATAACATCTCGGCTAACAACTATTGTTTGCTCGATAGGAATGTAAAAATAGTATCCTAAACCAACTTTAGGATATCCAACAAACCTTCCTATATAGGATCTTTCTTCCAACTTATCTTTTTTCATCTTTTTGATATGAGATGGACAACCCCAAATCTTAATGTGATTAAGACTTAGTTGTCTACTATGCCATATCTCATATGGTGTAGTAGAAACAGATTTAGAAGGAACCCTATTAAGGATATATGATGCCGTTTCAAGTGCAAATCTCCAAAACAAGATAGGAAAATTGGTATAGCTCATCATTGATGTACCATATCCAAGAAGGTATGATTTCTCCTTTCAGATACCTCGTTTAACTGAGGTGTTCTTGGAGGAGTTAAATGTGATGTAATGCCATTATCTTTTAAGAATTCATTAAATTCGATACTTAAATATTCACCACCTCAATCTAATTGAAGGGTTTTAATATTTTTCCCGATTTGATTTTGAACTTCTTTCATGAATTCTTTGAACTTTTCAAAAGATTCATGTTTGTGTTTCATCAAATAAATGTAATCGAACCTTGAAAGGTCATCCGTAAATGTGATGAAATACAAATACCCTCCTCTAACCATTTCTCCAAATGGTTCACATACATCACTATGTATGATTTCTAAAATTTCTTTATCTCTACCACTTTATCCCACAAAGGGTGACCTAGTCATTTTACCTTGAATGCAAGATTCACAAATTAGAGTAAGGTCATTTCCAACTTGTTCTAGGATCCCCATTTTCTCTAACTTTGTAACCCTATATTTGGCTATATGACCAACTCTGAGATGCCAAGTTAATTTTAAAGTAGAATTAGATTTAGATAAGGCATTTATATGAGTTGTACTTGGACAAATTTATTAATACCATTATTAAGATAATAGAGCCATCTAGTACATAACCCATACCAACAAGTTTGTTTTGAAAATTTATTTCACAAATAATATTTTTAAATAAAATTTCATATCCTATTTTAGTTAAATAAGAAATAGAAATTAAGTTCTTGTAAGCACTAGGTATGTACAATAGATCTTTTAGCAATATTACATGATTTCTCAAATCAATAGATGTAGATCCTATGGCTTTGGTAGTAAAACTTGCTCCATTACTTATCCTTAAGATCACTTCATCTTCCTTAAAGCTTTCACTGCTTGCCATCACCTGTATAGAAGCACAAATATGAGAACTTGCACTACTATCAAGTATCTAAGCAATGGATGAGCTAGATAGTGCATTAGAATTAGAATGAGAAAGAGACATACCTTTATAAGGTTTATCCTTCTCCTTGTTCTTTGTATCTTTTCCCCTTAAGTATTCTAAATACTTTGGGCAATTTCTTTTCAAATGCCCTATACTGCCACAATGGAAACACTTTCCTTGTAAATCATCTTCTTATGTAGGTTTAGCTTTCCTCTTACTTACACCACCAATAGGCTAAGGTTTAGAAGCTCCCTTTTTTCTTTTCTTCTTTTTAGTCCCACTAGAAGAAGCAATAAGGGTAGCCTCTTTACCCTTTCCAGCACTCATATCTTTTTCGACGGTGACAAGATTTCTATGTAGTTCGGTAAGAGTGCACTCAATCTTATTCATATCAAAGTTCATAATGAAATTAGAGAAAGAATCAGGCAGGGATTATAGGATCATATCCGTTTAAAGGTGAGCATCCATAGTGAAATTTAAGTTCGCTAATTACTCAATGAGCCTTATCATTTTAAAGACATGTGGCCTAACCTTCTCTCCCTCTCACATTTTGGCTCAGAAAAATTCCTTAGATATCTCATATCTTGAGGTATGACTATGCTCACCATAAAGTTCTTTTAGATGAAATAATATGTCATAAACCTCAACCATATGCTTATGATGCTTGTGTAGCTCGCTATTCATGGATGCTAACACAATGCATCTTGCCGAAAAATGATCATCTTTCCACTTTCTCAAAGTCTCCTATTCCTCAGGACTAGCCTCCACTGGCAAAGGTTTGGGGACAGGCTGATCAAGTACATAAATAATTTTTTTATAAGAGAGTATGAGTATTAGAATCCTAAGCCAATCTACGTAATTATTTCCAATGAGTTTGTTTTCTTCTAAAGAGTATAAATATCCTTTACTGGTTAGCCATACTTTTAATGGCTTTCAAGTGTTTCTTATATATTTCTCATGAATGAGGAGGATCCTAGAATCATGTCAACTTAATAGATAAGTTCTAATTACTAGGCATCTTGGATAAATCACCATGAGAAATGACAAAGAACTTTTCATTGCAATTTCTTAGAGGTGATGGAAGTTTGAAAACATGACTATTGTCGTCCACCTATAGGTGACAATGATTAAAATGAGTCTTAGAGATCAATTTGCATATTATTTAAACCTCTCTCATATATAAGGCAAACTTGTGGGGATAGGCAAGCATTTATAAACCTTAAGTCACATAATAGGAGTTTAGATGAGGGAAACCTTAGATCGACTACCAAGTCTTCCTCATAAGCTATCTTGTTGTTTCTTTCCATTTATTGGTTCGTCCAATCCTAAGTGCCAGTAAAGACAAGTCATAATCATTAAGGATAACATACATAGTGTGGATCATTCATCAAGGATACTAGATATGTGCTTTATATCTTATTTAGAATTGGAAACTTGGTCAGTAGGTGAGTTCTCCACCCCTTTCCTTATTGGTCCCTGAACCTCAGGGACCTTGTTTTTAGATACTATGTTGGAAGCAATACCATGCATCAACAAGGATAAGCCTCGACTAAATCAAACTTTTTTATGAAGAGAAACTTGTCTTTTTTAATCATTCGAGGTGATAAAACTTGTAAAGAACTCACTCCATGATGGATGGGGCCATGGCAAACTTGGATAAAGTCGATAGAGATAGATGGAGTTTATTCAATTTCCTTAAAATGCTATGTATGGTCAATATAAGTTGATGGTGATGGTGCATCATTTTGAAAGTCACTTATGTCACTCGTGATGGGAGGCTCTAATGATAGGAACTGCAACTCTAATAAATTGCCAAAAAATAAAAAATAAAATAAAAGCAATGTAGTCCCAGCAATGGACACCATAAGGGGTGTTTGGGAGGGGGGGGGGGGTGGAGGAATTAGTGTCTTTAAACTTTCTTTTTCAATTTTTAATCAAAACTCCAATTTTAAAACTTAAACCTTTTCTTGAATCAATATTAATGATAATATATGAATTAAATGAGATTAAGAACAAATATATAAAATCTAAGTTTTAATTCACCAATTCTAAACAAAAAAAACAATGAAATATAAATCAATATAAAAGAGATAGAGAAAAGAGATTGCTCAATGGTTTTTATAGTGGTTCGAAGACTCTTTCTTCAATGTCCACTCTCTTAATCAACCGATCGAGGTTCCACGGTCTTCACAACCAAAGCTTCCAAGCTTCTAGTTATTCGGGATTTCGCCTAAGTTACAATATGAAGCTATAACTATAATACAAGTGATTACAAAGGGTTCAAAAGACTTGGATTATAATCACAAGATCTAGGTTAAAGATTTATAATAAGAATCCTAGCTTTAATTTTCTTAAGCTTAAATAAATACAATAAAGAATACAAGCTTAAAAAAATAGAGTATGAGAATGAATTAGGCTAAAAAGCTCAAAGAAATGAGTTATAAATCAATAGAATAATTATCTCTTAGTTGTTGAGTTTGAATATGATATTAGCTTTTATACCTTTGTCATCTTGGAGCCATTTTGGTGCTTATAACGTTCAAATAGTACACATAAAATCATCTCCAATGTTTTAAAAAATCTGTTAGACTAATACAATACAGGGGTATGCTTTTGGACCATATGGTCATATGGGGTAGGTGAGTTTGAATTAAATATAGCCATTGGAGCCATACAATTTTTTGATGCCCTGTTCATATGGTTGAATAAGCTTGAACTAAAAATGGCCAAACCCTACTAACCTATTATTAGTAGTGTAAGCCCTTGAGCTTACACTCAGTATGTGAATGTAAATGAAAAACAAAACTCGTTTTAGTATATATGTTCTTTAAATGAAACTATTCCTTATATCGAACATATATATGTCCCTTAAGTAATCTGTTGGGAATATATTCTCAAAGAGTTTAAGAATGTGAGTGACATAGTGCCCTTTCTTAGATACTTTAAAGGTTGTTCATGGTAATAGAATTATTGGTAGAGACGCCATTAATTCGAAAGACCATTACCTCTGTTGTCATCCATGATAGGTATAAGACACCTATTGGTATGGAGGTAGTGAGTCTCATACTACTTTTATGTGATGTCGTGACAACATATGAGCATACTCATGGTATGAGTAAGTTAAACAGTGATGTTGGATGATGGATACATGGGTCGTTTCCAACTAGTCAATATCGCATCATCTAGATCATGATTGTGCATATAATCCTTAGACTTGAGGTGAAACGTTATTTAACATATTAGTGGCTGTGATTTGTTACTGCTTACATACCAATGCCAATCATGTATTCGTATATGGTATGTGGTGGCCATAATCAGTGGTATGTTGGGATAAGTGTTTAACCAAGAAAGGATTTATTAACTTGGGTAACCAATGAAGGAATCATATGAGTTCTGGTTGTTCTTGATATGCAAATCCCTGGCCAGGGTGGATTAGTTTCACTAGAAAGAGTTTCTAGTAGGAACTGATTTATAGAGAACTAACATCAGATAGAGGTCATATAATATGTCACATAAGGTTTGACTATTCCATGACCCTAGCTAAGATAAGGAATCTATAATGAAGGGATTCGAGTGCACGGTAATTATGATCAAGAGGTCCATGCAATGTCAAGGATATGATCACCGACATTCATTTCTGATTAGGTAGTCGTGATATGTTATGCTAGACATCACTCATGATGTATGGGACTAAGTGTGTAATTAGGTTAACACACTTGGTGGGTAGAAAAAATTTTTCTTTATCCTATTGCTAA
>CAOJBK013722173.1:0-11096 GCA_948294925.1 Codiaeum variegatum
AATATTAGTCGAAGTCTAGGTAGACGCCTTAATCCATCGTTAATTTCCTTATTTGATTTTCTATTTCTTTGAAATTTTACCAAGTCAAAGTTCAAATTTAAAGTTTAAGGTGGTTAAAAATTAGTTTAAAATCCAAAGCACAAGTTCCATGAGGCTCTGTAAAGCCTCAAGAGATTTGACTTTGATACTATTTGATCTATGTTATTTTTATTAATTTTTATCATTTCTCTTTACTTATGCTTATGTGAGATATTAGTACCTTAAACTTGTTTGGGAATTTTCGATTGCTGTGACTTTGAATAAATATTGATGCAGGCCTTGGGCCTGAGGAATATGAATCAAAGGCACTAATGCCTTTTTTGAAATTGTTGATTTTTACAAAATACTTTTGACACATCAACACCACATCTATGCATTTGCATAAGGAAATAGGAAAAATTTAGTAGAGATGCTGTTGGAATTTACTGAAAATTCAGCTAACATGCTGCTGAAATTTATTAAAACTCAAATCTTTCTTTTATTTTTTCTTCAAATAAAGTAAACATTATTCAAATATTAAATAAACTTCACTTATTTATTTATAAGACTTACCAATATGAATTGGTATTTATTTTGACCAATAGGCCATTTACAATTATTTTTTCACTGACATTTCCCACATATTACTTAGAAAATAGGGGTTTAATCCTAAGGAAACTCTTATGAAATTAACAACTTCTTCTTAAACCACCGATTTTAAGGTGTTTTCTGGTTTCGATGTTTGATCACCATTTTTAGAAAGAGATTGTATTAGATCAATCATAATTTTTTCAAAACTACCAAAAGTATCAGACATTATACTGTAGGCTTGTTTTATTGAGTTTACTACTTGAGGAATTGCCTCTTGCAGTACTTTAAACTTGTTAAAATTTTGAGAACCACTATTCTCACTAGTATCTTTAATAATTTTCAAGTTATCCCCATTAAGTTGATGGGAGATTTGTGTCTGATCTAACTTTCAGGAGTTCGAGCTTCTTTAGAATGTTCATTACCTGATTCCTCAGGCATTTTGTTGGGTGAATCTCCATCATCAGAAGTTTCTTTATCATTTCTTAATTTCAGCATAGTGAAGCGTAGTCCCACCGAGCGTGCCAAAAATTTGTTGCATTTATTTTTTCAGACTTGCAGGCGTACCAGAGGAGAAGTTCGTCAGTTATACGAAATATTGACTTCTAATCAAATGTAAACTCTTTTACCACAATTTATTTAGATTTCATAAAATTTAAATTGCAAAACAAAAATAAAACTTGTAATTGAAGAGTGCAAAGTTTGTTATATTGATTCTTAGGAAAATTGTGATTACAATAAATTAAAACATTGAGTAAGGCTAAAAAAATGAATATAGTAAAAAGAAAGTTTTGCTTGATGAAATGCTACAATTTAAACTAGAAATTGTAAATTTGAAATTGATAATTGATTTAGTTGTTGATTGATTATTGTGTTGATTGGATGATTGTGTGTGTTCTTTAATGTGTCTACTATTGTTGCTTTTATATCTCTGATAAACCACTTCTTCAGCCAGTACGTGAAAGGCCAACAGTCACTTTGAGAAAGTTAAAACACCGTTACTGTACGTTACGTGACTTTACTTGCAAGACACTTTCTCCATAATTTTCCAATGATCTATTGCTTACTCACTAAAATGTGGACTTCTCAAATGGGTTTAGTGATTTTCTGGGTTATTGATCCAAAAATCAAAGTCTTTTGGGCGTTTGATCTAAAAAATTAACTAATTAAATTAATTTCTATATTTCAAGCCAAAAATTTACTTTTAAACACAAACAAAAATAAAAATAAAAATATCTATTTATAATTTTATAAAATCAATTGTTCTGCAATTAACAAAAGTTGTTTTAACAACATAATTATCCTTTTATATATATATATATATATATATATATATATATATATAACAATCTATTTAAGAGGCATCTCAAATCACACGGGATAAAGAGCATTTTTCCTATGTTTATTCAACATTTTGATGCTTAAATATATATAAATATATATATAATTGTAAAAAAATACTTTTTTTTATAAAATAAAAAAATGCTTAAATATATATAAATAACAAAATATACATAAAAATCTGCTACATAATCATATCAAAATTAACTAAAGAACAAAAATTCAATTAATTTTATTAAATTGTAAATTTAATTTTTGTTTCAAATCCTATTAATAGCTTGTGAAGCCATATAAAAGTAAAGTTCTATGTATTTAAAAGTGCGGTTTTAAAATTATATGTATTTTTTTCTCAAAAAAATTATATGTTTTTCTTATTTTGGACGTGAGTAATCTCAGTTGATGAATTTAGGAGATTTAGAACTTATATTAGTTCTACTGCTTCCCTAAAAGAAACTTCTATTAGTTTTTACTTTTTACATAAAGAGTATATTTTACCTGATTCTCACCCAATATATACACCTAAATTATTACGTGTTCCACTCAATTATTAGGTTCCCATCTACTAACATTTAAAATTCTCATGTGATCATCAATAAAACAACATCCCAATTCTATAATCATAAATTTGCCAAATTTTGGTGGAAAAAGAGCCATCTGTAAGGGAACATCGGAATTCTGGTTGCTATTGCTTTTGTGTACACATATGATAATATTTGTTCAATCTCCAAGTTAATTAGGTACTGAAATAATATTAATTATCATTATAGGCTTATCCACACATTTCTTTTAGGAAAAAACTTTGTATAGATTACAAAAACCAACGTGGTCCACTATTCTTCTTCTCACTTGCAATTTATAAATAGAATTGTAGCTTAAAATGTATTAAGGTGATGCAATATGGTTTAATGTTACTAATGCAATGCCTTTACACTAATTCCATTTTGTGTATATTGTCGACAAGAATCAAAAGGATTTTTTTAATAAATCACGAATTACACAATAAGAGTAATTATTGTCTTAACGAATATCATAAAGGCTAAATTATACCAAGTAATAGAGAAAGAACTTGAACTAGAGATTTCTTATCTCCAAAAGTAATGGTTTGCCACTTAAGTTATGCCAACTAAAAAATCTCATTAATAATTCAATAAACCAAACAATAAAAATCTCTAAAAAATAAGTAGGCATTGTATAACCAAAAGTTTTTTTTTTAAAGTAGTAAAAAATATCTCAATGAAACAAGGCTATAACAAGAAGCAAGAAGAGAGCAGGGTGAAAGAAGAAACCCTTAATATGTCATGCACTGCATGTCAGATTGCAGTTGCTACCTTTATCCTAGATTTAGAGTTGTTTCTTGAGATTATAGCAACGTCTTCTTATGCAAGAGTTATTGATAGGAACCTAAAGATTGGAGAAAAAACCCATCATTCGTTGTTGTTGTGGTGAACACCACTGCAGTTCTTGCTCCTTCGATTGAACCATAAAATAAAGGTAGCTATATTTCAATTAAAATTAACCAAACTTGTTACAATGAACGGGGAAATGTTGTGATTATAATCATTAGCATCTGCTGGACCTAAAATGCAATCTTTCATCTATTTGGAACCTTACTGATAAGTGAAAACTTGTATCTCTAGAGAAAGGCTTTTACCTTATTAGGTTGAATTCACAAGAGGAGAAAAATAAGGTATGGGGAAGAAGATCGATTAACCTTAAATTTGAGACTTCAGCATCAAGTTGATTAGTCTATTGTTCCTGTTTCTAATATTTTTTATTCTATTGCACCTAATAACGAGGAATATGATATTAGTGCCTCGATAAGCATGAACAAGTCTGCAATCAAAGAAGTACTAGCGGAGACTAATGTTAATGAGAATTTATAAGGTAATGTTGACATAACTATGACAGACTCCATCCCTATTTTAGACAAAGGAAACGGTGTGGTTGGTGATCCACTCGTAATGATCTATTTCAACACTGAAAATTTTGACAAGAAATGTTGGAAGAGTTTATTTTAAGGGCCAGAAAATATTGTACCTCTCAATGTTGGACCTTTACAACAAAGACAACATCCCCAGTCAACCCAGTGGAGTCCCATAAAGACTTGTCCGAATTTGAAGAGGTCATAATCTAGGTAATCGTTCCTTATCTTTGTGTTACTCTATAAGCCCTAATCGTGACCACATCTTGGCTCTGTCCCCGAGTTTTTTTATGAGGAGAGATACCCACCTAGGTTTAGTTCCCTTAACCTAATTGCCTTCTAGAATCGAGCCTCAACGATTAGGTCTTAGCCCTTAATAATTTGGAATTTCCAATCTTAGTATGATAGTATGAAACCAGACTACCACGCAACTTAGATCACCTTAGGAATAGATAAACTTTTAAAACTATGCTTGAATCCTATACCGAAAAGTCATCCCTTGCCTCTTTCCTCTTTACTCTTTTGGTCTGCCTAAAGCAATGTCTTCACCTTCGGCTTTAGGATTATGTCCACCACCTTCTATGATGTTGTTGTTCTCTTAAGAGTATCCATCTCTGGTGAAACCATTGATCATTTGATTCCCTTTGATAACTCCTTAGGCATATCTTTCAATAATAACCATATGTCCTATCAAAACTTTTATTCCAATAATCTCACCAACTTTCAGAACCCCCTGCTAGAGGAACACGTTGCTTTCCTTCTATATTTCCTTTGCAAATACATATTTTGTACTACCTTAGTGAAGGTCATCAAGGAATACCTCAAACTGGCTAAGGCATTGGCCTATGGTCAAAGGTATAACATTGAAAGCCTAAGCTTAGGTAACATTTATAGGAGCATCCGCTCCTTTATTTTTGGTCCCGAGGATTACTCCTTCTCCCATCTTTAGGGCCCATGTAGGTTGTTCAACTCTAGCTGGTGGCCTACTTTTCCAATTTTTACAATATCCCCAAGTCTGACAAAATTCTTCCCACTTAGGGACACTTTCTAAGAAACAGGTCAGTTAAGCAACTGACCTATGAGAAAGTGGTGGAATTCTTCCACTCCACTCAATATTTTCCTAACTCCTCTTTCTACCCTCTCAGGATGACTCCTCATAGTCCTGACTGGTTCAGTTCACCTTCACAAACAATAACCACTCCCCCTCTAATCCCATAGTCTTAGAGTGCAACGATTCTTGGCTAGTTCCTTCACCTATGGGGACTTGCCTATTAGTACATCTTTAGAATCCAAAGGTGGTGTGGAGGTTTATTATCCTCAATTATGTGCCTATCAATTTGGGTTACACCAGGAATTCTCCTATCCTGCAACCTTCTCACTCAATTATTGTCCTCCGACTAATTCATAGTTTCCAAAGAATAGTATAACAAACTTAGGGAGCTCCATAACCTCCAACTCAGGGAACTACATAATTTTATATTGAACCCAGGCCGAGCGTAACTACTAGGTTTAGGATGTGGTGGGTTGGATTTTTGTCCGCATACATGGTCGACTTTGACAGAGTGTGGTCATAAATATGATTTGCCCATACTCAAGATACTGACTAAGTTCAACCTGTGCAGTGTAATGAGCTTGGCCTTCATTGAGGTATGTACCTTCAAGATATATTCATTTTTTAAAAATTCTATAAAAGTCAATACCACAAACTTTCTAGTTTTATAAAGGATATGAGGAGGGCACAAGATAGAATAAAGGTTGAGGCCTTAGTGGCTGCCACCGAGAGTAGGAATAAAATGATGGTCGAACTTCATAAAATAGTATCAATTGATATGATAGCTAAGGGTCGGATGTCAAATCATGAGGTTTCAATCCCTAAGGAGTGATTTCCTGTGAAGGAGAAGCTGATCAGATGGCCCAAAATTCCAAATGCCCCCTTTAGGGTAGAAGGACCTATATTTGAAAGAATAAGTTACCCCTCAGAGCCTCCTACTTGGCATGGCTTTTAGATTATCCTCAGCATAAGAAATGGAAGTGGCCAACTATAGTTAGTCTTTTTAGTCCAGGCTAAATTAGATAGTCCACACTTTTGCATCCTTGTGCATCTATATTTACAATTATTCTAACTTGTTGTTTTGATGTAGATGTGATTCCTCGGCCTATCTAAGAGGCTCCCTTACTGATAAAAAGGGGGCTAAAAACAAATATTTTAGAGTAATCTCCAAAGAAAAAGAGGCCATGAGTAAGTGCTTAGACTTTTTTCTTTGATTTTTAGCATAACTTTCTTATTTATAACACTTGACACTTCTTTTACAGAGAATAAAGATCAGCCTAGCCAAAATAGAAAACACCTCTAGTGTAAAAACTGTCAAGAAACCTCCTCCTCCTATTGAGAAGTCTCCCTTGGCGAGGTCCTCTGCAACCTTGAAACAATCAGGATCTCAAAAGACAAAGTCCAAGAGTCGCTCATAAACATCTCTTGGCAAGTCATCCAGCAAACACCATTCTATCTCTTAGCAATCCCAGCCAATATCGGGACTTAATGTGGTGGGTGTTAGGCTTCAGCTAACCTCCTCCTCCTTCTACTGTGAATTCTCCCTTGGTGAGGTCCTCTACAACCTCGAAGTAGTCAGGATCTCAAAAGACAAAGTCCACGAGTCACTCACCAACACCTTTTGGCAACTCATCCAACCAACACCATTCTGTCTCCCAGCAATCCCAATCGAGATCGAGACTGAATATGGTGGGTGGCAGGCTTTAGATAATAGACCAAGAGCTGGAGGTTGATCAGTACCATAACCCATCCATCAACCCGATAATGTCCATTGATCTCCCCGACATCGTAGGGAGCTCTCAAGCGATGGATAAAGTATTTAAGAAAGCTTCTAGTCCCTTTCTCAGTTGAGGTATGCCTTTGATCTTTTAGTCTTGTTTTTTATTTTCTATCTTTTATTTTAACATCTTTTATTTTCTCTAGGATGACATTGAAGGCTTGAAAGGCTTTTTCTCCAAGCTGGATGATAAGGACTCGGACTTTGAGTCCCCTGTCGAGGAAACCCATGAAGTTCCTAAGGCTTCTGCTATCTCCATCAATATTTCATCTAGCATCCTTAAGAATCGATAAAATCTTGTTGGATTTAAGAGCCAAAGCTCTCAACTACTTTTGGAAGAGGAAATCCTATAAACAACCCTTGCCACCTTACAGTTTTTGGTTGATCATGCCACCATGGATCATATGTCAGCAAGGTAGAAAGAAACCATCAACAAGTTCCTCAAATCCATTGAGGAGATGGCTTCTAGTGATGTCCATATAGAATTTAGAAAGAAACTACTACCCAAATTCCTAAGCTAGGGTGCAACAACATTGAGCCAACCTAAAGAACATACAGGATAACGACTTTGTCTGCACAAATGAAATAAATCACCTCACGAAGATAAGCCAACCCATCACCAATGTTGTGGCCACTTTGGAGAATGCTTTAGAGGAGAAGAAGGTCAAGTTTCCTAGTATTCAGAGCAAGGAAGCCGATGCCATTAAGGGGGTAAAGCAGCTGATGGATGAAGCCTCCAAGATTAAGGTTTGTGTCAAGGGGCAAACCAGGAAGAATAAAGAGCTTGAGGTCCAGGAAATTAAAGATGGGGAGTAGGAGGAGGCTCTTAAGCACCCATTGGAGAGCCTATTTAAGGCTGTAGAATAATTTTTATTTTAAGGTAATCCCTAGAAAAGTCCCATTTTAGAAAATTTATATCATATTTGATCATTTGTTGACCAAGAAGCCGATTGTTTAATTTTGTATGAACAATAGATAATTTCTTTTAAATGTATGTTCATATTTCCATATTCTTGCTCTAAGTTATATGTTTGTCTTCAATTTGTTTGAATATTAGCAATGTTGAATGTTTATTATTAATAAAAAAACTACATTCAATCAGCCACTATAGACAATATTTACAAAATAAACATTAAACGATTTCTAAGGTGATAACTTAACATGATTAAAATCGACCTTACAAAGGAAAAACTTAATTCAACTCTTCCCTAACCTTCTCAAACTCTAATTGATCAACTTGATCCCATAAGGATGGCTTATACAGCTTCAAGTACTTCCCATTTATTGATCAGTCTTGGGTCTCTCCATCCTTGTCTAACAACCTATATGTTCCATTTACCTGGATCTTCTTGACCTCATATGGCCTTTTCCAGTTAAAAGACCATTTACCCAAATCTAGTTGCTTTTCCCTAAAAGGTAGGGTAGCTTTCCAAACAAGGTCCCCTACCTTGAATGCCTTAACTCAAACCTTTTTATTGTATACTCTTTTCACTCTCTTCTTTTGGACTTGCATCCTATCCAAATATGTTATCCTAACATATTCTAGCTCATACAACTCTATACACATGGTATCTTCATATGCTTCTAGAGTGAGTTAGTTCTGGTAACTTCTATTGATGGATCAAGCTGTCAACTTGGTTGGAATCATATTGTCATGTCCATCGGTGAGTTTGAAAGGTGTAGCACCCACTACAGTTCTAATGTCCTGATTGCACAAAGTGTATCACCCAAAAACTCATTCCACTTCCTAGGATTCTTGTCCACCATTTTAAGGATGATCCTCTTTATCACTTTGTTAGTTACTTCAGCATACCTATTAGCCAGTGCATAATAAGGGGTTGAATGCAACAACTTGATCTAATATTCATTGCAAAATTTCTTTAATACTTCTCCCATGAACATAGTCTCCTAGTCTGTTATGATTGTCTTGGGCAAGCAAGTCCTGATTATACATTCATGAATTTTTCCAAGAAATGATGGAAGATTGCTTTCATATCCCTCTAGTATGTTTCCCAAGCATTTTTCATCACAAATGGCATTACAACCCACTTAAAAGCTCTAATCGGGCTAGGACATCTAAAGAATGTCTTGCTTACATCCTCTTTAGCAATCTTTATCTGATTTTAGCTAGAATGCTAACCTATGAAGCTAAGAATAGCATTCTCTATAGCTGAATCTATCAGTATATCCGCTACGGGCATAGGATATTCATCTTTGAGTGTTCCTTTATTCAAATTTCTAAAGTCAACACATCCTTAGTTTCCCATTCTTCTTTATCACTAGGACAACATTTGATAGCCATTCAGTATAGTCACTAGTCAAATGAACCCAAATCTCAGCAACCCCTCAATCTACTATTTGATCATACCTTCAACTTCAGTCAACATTCTCCTCATTAGTTGCTTGAATGGCTTGAATCTTGGCTTAATGGGAAATCTATGTTCCACTAATTCCTGAGCAAGCCTTGGCATTTCATCATAAGTTTAGGAAAAGTAATCTTTATACTCCCTGAGTAGTGCCACAAGCTTCTCTTTAAATTATGGGGATAGTTTAGCACTTATAAAAATTGTTCAAGGATTAACCTCAATTCTTAGGGTGATCTCTTTTAAAGGATCCTAGCTTTAGTGGGCTTATCTTGGAGCTTATTGGTTGCTATTTCCAGGTCTTTAAGCTCCAAGAATGTTCCTAAGTCTTAACTCTCATCTTTAGCCAAACATACTTGCTCCCAAAACAAATTTCAGAGCTTAAAGATCAGTTCTTTCTGAAGCTTGGAAATTATATCCATTTAATTCTTTGAAGTGGAAGCTCATTCAATAGCCCAGACTATAATTGGTCAAGCCATTTGTTCAATCACTATCATCCTTTGATCTAAAGATCTTTCAATTGTCATTAAAATAGTTGTTTTGACCCCAAAATCATTAAAAATTGCATCTAAAAAAATGAACCTCCAAACTAAAAGGGTTTGGATCAACATGAGTTATCTCCACATTCTCAACCCTAAAGATTATCAATTTTTGATGCATGCTCAAAGGGATACAAAGGTTCGAATGTATCTAATCCCTCATGAGCAAGAGATTATAATTCACTTAGGAATCAACTACATAGCACCTAGTTTGTCGAGTTTCCTTGTCGAATTTTAGGTGAATTATTACAAACCCTTCTGGTAGTGTCTCTCCCCTTACAAAGTCGTGCAGGGAAAGCTTTTCCCTTTCAAGGTCTTGAGATGTCAATCCCCACTTTTTAAAAGCCTTCAAAGGTAAAATGTTTACCCCTGCACCTTTATCAACCATCACCATGTTTATTGGTACACCATTCACATTGGCCTTAATGTAAAGGGTTCAAGTATGATTTGTTAGACATCTTTAGGGTTCGTCTCTCAATCTCTAGGGGTTAGAGAAAAGGGACATTTCTCTAGGGTTAGGCCCTTAAGTCAGTTAGGACTTTGTGAGGCTTTACTCTAGCCAAATTGAATAGAGCACACATACTGGAACTCTGAAGGTGTGATATTTGGAGATTGGATATAGGCCTTGGTGGTGAACCAGTATAAATTCTTGTGTTTTGTCTCTTTTCATTTTTGTGCATTGCATTCAAATGCTTAACTACTTGAGTTTAATTCTCATTCTCATTTCATTCATCACATCACTTAACTCTCATTCTCATCAATTGGAAGTAAATCAGTAAACAAACACCATTAGACTTCTAATCATCACTCATTAGAGGACTAATAGTAAACACTAGCTTATGGCTATAAGTATCTTCAGGCTGCTGATCAGCATAGTTAGATACATGTACAGTTTACTTCAGCCCTTATTAGGAATCCTAATATATTTGGTAACATAAGTTAACTATTGGACAACTAATTAAGCAACCAATATCTCCCACCTAACTAAAGTTAATTAAATCGATCAACTAATCAGAAAAGAATGAAAAAGCTCAATTCGCCTCCCCTACCAAACATACTTGCTCCTAAAACAAATTTTGAAGCTTAAAGATTTCTTCTTTGTGAAGCTTAGAAATTTTATCCATTTAATTCTTTGAAGTGGAAGCTCAGTCAATAGCCCAAACTATCATTGGCCGAGCCATCTATTCAACTACTATCATCCTTTAATCCAAAGATCTTTCAATTATCATTAAAATAGTTGTCTGACCCCAACATCATTACAAATTGCATCTAAAAAATGAACCTCCAAGATAAAAGGCTTTGGATAAACATTAATTATCTCCACTTACTCATCCCTAAAGATTATCAATTTTTGATCCATGCTCGAAGGGATACAAAGGTTCGAATGTGTCCAATCCCTTAAGAGCAAGAGATTATAGTTCACTTCAACTACATAGCACCCAGTTGGTCGAGTTTCCCTACCAACTTTTATTTAAATTATTACAAACTCTTCTGGTAG
>CAOJBK013722317.1:0-11511 GCA_948294925.1 Codiaeum variegatum
TCAGACAAATTAATATATAAATTTATGATGAATGGATGAAAAAGGAAAAAAAAATTTAGATACAATTAAGGATAGATTAAATTTCTTGACAAATTTAGGCGAAAAATAATTTCTTGACAAATTAATCCCCAAAAGAAAAAGACAGAAAAAGAACAATGTAAAACTGTTAGACAGTTACCAGAACTTGATAAAATTGAACAAATAAATTATTTTATCTAGTTAGAGTAATTTTCATTCTTTTCTAAGGGTAATCATGTACATAGATATGAACTGTCGATATAGCACTTCCTGAAATTATCTCAAAATCTGTTCTTTATCACTTCAAAATCACCTCTGGATCTTCTAGAATCATCTACAAAGCATATAGACAAAAATTGGATTATTCTAGTCTCAACATGAAATTCTGTTATAGAATATCCTATTTTAAGGAAAACTCAATTTTAAACTTATTTGGCATCATATAATCCTCCTAAAACATCCCAAAGCCCTCCAAAGGTATCTAAAGTACTCACAAAACCCAAACGACATCCTTTTGACAATAATCAGAATCTCTCTGGTAGAACGCCTTGTTGCACCATAAATCGAGCTTCGAGGCCAAAGTGAATGCTATTGACCTCTAAAAATCATTTCAAGACATCTTAAGGCCATTTGGGGATCATTGTAGATTAATTTGAGATCTTCCAAGCACATTTCAAAATTTCAATATGAGATTGCCATGCTCGAAGCAGACTGGATTTTAGACTCAACGACCATTTTAGTAGTCTAGAAATCAATTCCAAGCATCCCAAGACTTATCAGGACATTTTCAAGTGAATCAGACATTATTCAGGCATTAAACCATAATTGATATTATACAACCAAAAACCAACTCGATCAGCTTTTTCTGAAAAAAATACAATTATTTGTTCCAAGAATAGGGATTCTTTCGAGTCATGTCAAACCAAGCAGAGGCCATTTCAACTCAAAACAATGGATCATTTTCCCGTCAACCCTAACAAAAAACTTGCTAAGAATCTACTCAAAATTAGTATCATTGGATTCTATTAAGAATAATAAGTCTAACAATACCAAAATCATAACTTTTTTAGTTTAGGAAGGCCTTGAAACCCTCTTTAGAAGTTGCACAAAGATTGACAGAACAAAATCTGCATGAAGTATTAGACAAAGCTTCTAGGAATAGTGTACTGGGGGTGGGTGACGACGGCAACCATTTAAGGTATGGTGTTAGTCGCTACCCACTTAGCGGCTGGGCAGGTGGCCACCGGGTATAAGTTTTCTCACACCACCCTTCACACTTTCAACCATCAACCATTTTATAGACCCCACCTCATTTTTTATGCTTATCTAGTTGCAAACCACTCCAACCCTAAGAAATTCCACCTTTTCCCCTCACCTATTCTTCACCATACCAAAACTCCTAGCTTTTTGGTCATTTAACACCCTTTTCACTCTTTCAAAATGTTTTCCCATACTATAATAGCCCTTCGCCTCTCATTTATAAGACACACCAATATCTCAAGTTGGCTTGTCATAGAGATCTCTCTTCTCCTCTCGCTTTCCATTCTCTCTATATTCTCTTTGAGTAGCCATTTAATTAGTTAGATAATCCTTTCAGCTAACTAATCTAAGGTATAAAAATTATCTAATTAGTGAATCCCTTTGGTTAGTTACCTGATTTTTGTATAATTACACTACCCTTCATTGATTGTCCTTAAGCGCATATTTGTATAATTCTCATCCTTTAAGTAGTGTGGATGCATGCTTTGTAGTCGCGCCTAAATTTATAAAAATTCGTGCCATAAACCCTAGGAGTCAAAAGGCATGCATTTTGGCAAAATGCATGTATTTTTCCACAAACACGTGTGTTTGTTCAAAACGTGTGCGTTAGTGGGCCAGGGTCACTGGGCCCGATTTTCTAAGTTTGATTCGGTCTGATTCGATTGAATTTTAGGTTTTCTGGGTTCGTTTAAAGTTCGATTTGGATCTGTTTGAACCATTGGGCTCGTATTGATGGGTCGGATTTAATGATACAAAAATTAGGACTCACAATGATATGCTGTTGAAGGGAGCAATCTTGGCCCAATTCATTTGTTCGACAATCCAAGTAAGGCCTATAATCCATATAATACTGATTACACTATAACCTAACCCATACATTCCCAAAGCTCAAGCCAAAGAAACTTTACCACTAACCAAAATTACTTACACTTACCACCCCAACTCACTTAACTAAAAATCAAGATCCAATAGCTAAATACAACGACACTTCAATTGAGCCTATAGAAAAGAGTGATGATTTTAATTCCCTAATACATTAGCTCTTAGAACAATATAAAGAATCCCTTCATAATGCTGGTTCAAACAGTAACCAGTACCCACCGAGAAGGAGAAAACTTCACTAATTCCAGCCACCCTCAATCCATACCAAAAAATTCAACCTAATTGTCCCACATAATAAATAATTAGATACCTTTGTAATCATAGGTTGCGAACATATTAACCCCCATTCTTAATATTTATACCTTCCAAACCCTAGAGGTATTTTCCAAGTCCACCCAAATAACCTTCCTTACACTAAAAATATTCCCATTCATACCCCAGATGATCCAACACATAAAATTGAAATTGGATAAGCTGAATAAGCCAAGACAACTAGAGGGAAGAAGAACTGGAAAAGGCTCGTGAGAAATAGGAATTCTCAACCTTCTTTTCAAATTAGAGAAATTGGTGATAATGAGGCAATCATCCTAAACTAGGCAGACCATAGCAAATATGAAAAAGATAAAGCTAATGCTGAAAAGGCCAAGGTGAAGGCTAAAGGCCACCACCCCAACCATGATGCTCCTTTCATGGAACTGTCGAGGCTGACCAGTTTACTAAAGGCAATGATCAATAGCTGATCCAATTCAGATAGAATTGAACTTTTGATTGACCTAGTTCGATCCCTAAGAGGAGTAATCCAAAAGCATAGACCCAGGATAGTGTTTTTATGGAAACCAAACAAAAAAGAAGTTATATGGAAAGGCTAAGGGGAAGATATGATTTTGACAATGGCAAGTATATTGATCCGATAAGGAAATCACGAGGCTTGGCTTTTTAGTGGCTTGGTGAAATTAAATTCCACACAGATTATAAAAATAAGAACTACATTTAAGGAAATGTGATTGAAAACAGAGGGCAAAATAAGAGTTGGCACTTATCGTGTATATATGGGGCTTTTGAAAAATATAATAGGAGAGATGTTTAGGACATGGTGTTGTAGAGTAAACCTGTAGATAATGTCCCCTTGTTGTGTACAGGGGACCTTAGTGCCTTGTTATATAACTATGAAAAAAAGTAGAGGGAATGAGATAGATGAGCAACAAATGGAGTTCTTTAATGAATTTACAGATGAAGCTGGCCTTATAGACCTAGGTTTTATAGCAACTCCTTTCACTTGAAGTAATAAACAAGAGGGGGAGGGTTGTAATATGGAAAAGTTAGACAAAGCCATTTACATTAATGATTGGAGATTATTATATCCTTGGGCTCAAATTTGGCACTGTGATTTCATATGGTCATATCACTACTTTCTAATCTTAAACACTGACCATAGGAGAAAAAAATTAGAAGAATTTTTCACTACAAAATTCAATTGGCAGAATATGAAGATAGCGTTGATATTGTCAAGCTGGCTTCTAGGGAAGATATAAAGGATTTTGATTTGTATAAGATTGCTAGAAGGCTGAACTTATGTAGGCTTTTATTTAATAGTTTGAGCAAGCTTAAAGTAAGGAACACTGGCAGAAAATTACAAGGGTATAATGAGGCTTTAAAGAATATCGAGCTTCATCAAAAAGAAGGAGGGAATAATGAAATGGAAAAGGATTTAATTAAGAAAATTAATGAATTATGGAGGCAAGAAGAGCAATATTGGTTTAAAAAATATAGAGTAAATTGGCTTTTGTTTTGTAATAAAAACTCTATATACTTTCATGTAGCCATTATTCAAAGGTGAAGCAAGAATCAAATTGGAAAGCTTCAAAAAGATGACGGGGAGTGGATTACGGATGAAGAAGAGATTCCTAATCAAGTTATTTCTTTCTTCAGTAGTATGTTCACTAAGGAAAGGGATGAATATTGGTTAGAGGCCTTATAAATTGTTAAAGCAGTCATTGATGATGAATAGATCCAAAGCTTGATCAGACGGATGAATGAGGAAGAGATTAAAACAATAGTGTTCAGCTTGAGAGTGTTCAAAACTCCATATCCCGATGGCTTCCCCAACAATTTCTTTCAGCATTATCGAAAAGAGATTAGCAGTTGGGTTCTAAAGCTATGAGTAACTTCTTTAATTCAGGATTCATGCTTAAAGAATTGAACAATGCCAACATTTGCCTTATTCCGAAGGTGCATAATCCTATTAAGTTCAGTCAATTTTGACCCATCGGCTATTATAATGTTTTATACAAAGCTATTACTTATGTCTAAATTAAAACCCCTCATGCATAATGTCATTAATCCTATCCAAGCAACCTTTCTTCCAAATTGGGCCATTAAAGATAATATCATTATTACACATGAGCTTTTTATAGTTTAAGATTAAGGAAAGTCTCTAAACAAAAAATGACAGTTAAGCTAGATATGCTTAAGTCTTATGATAGAGTCTCATGGGGTTTTCTTGAAGTGATTATGGGGAAAATGGGTCTCCATTCCACATTTGTTCATTGGATTATGCAATGTGTCAAAACTATTTCTTATAGAGTCATCATTAATGGAGCCTCCACAGAACCCATCTTTCCCACTGGAGGCCTTAAACAAGGTGACCCACTTTCTCCATACTTATTTCTATTGGTTTCTAATGTGTTTGCATTATTGTTAATGGATAAAGTGGATAAAAAGATACTTAAGGAGGTTCAAATTAATCATAAAAGTCCAACTCTCAAACACATTTTTTTCCCTTTGACACTTTGTTGTGTGGTCAAGCCATTGTAGAGGATGCAAATATGTTGAAACAACCCCTCTAAGTGTATGAGAGTGCCTTGGGACAGAAGGTTAACTTCCACAAGTCCCATATTTACTTCAGTGCAAGCACTCAAGAATAACCAAAGAAAGATATCATCCATGCTCTAGGCATGGAAACCATGGTAGAGAGGATCAATATCTTGTCATGCCTATATTCTGGGAGAGGTCAAAGAAGGATACCCTTGCTTTTATTGAGGAGAGAGTAAGGAGGAAAGTCAGTGGATGGAAGGGGAAGCTTTTGTCTCTAATAGGGAGAAAAATTATAATCAAATCGATCTTCAAGCTATCCCCAATTATTCCATGACTTGTGTTCTCTACCCTAAGACATTTTGTGACAGCCTAAATGGAAAAATTGCTCATTTTTTGTAGAGTAATCAAATGGATAAAGAAGTGGGAGCATATGATAAGAGCTAAAGTGAATGGAGGGATGGGGTTTATAGACTTGAACATGTTCAATAGGGCTCTACTTGGTAAATGGGCATGGAGAATTTTCAAAGACCCTAAATTTATATATTGTAGGATACTGAAGCCTATTTACTTCCCATTAACAGATTTTTTGCAAGCTCAAATAAGGTATAATCCTTCATGGTGTTAGAGGAATATTATTGAAGGAAATTAAGCTATTCTCCTTGGTATTAGATGGCAATTACTCAATGGCAATGGTATTAAAACTTGGGAGGATGCGTGGGTTCCCCTTCTACCAGGTCTTAAAATTCAATCTCAGTCTCCAAAAAATGTAAATAAATTTTACTGGGTTAGTATCTTAATTAACCAAGAATCAAGGCATTGGGAAGAGGCTAAGTTGCAAAGATTATTTAATAGTAAGGAAGTGAAAGCCATTCTTCAAGTTCATATAAAAGCCTATATAAAGGTAAGTTAGAACAGTTTGGAACTTTGATGCAAAAGAAGATGTGTCAGTAATGGCTTTATATCACCACTTGGTTGAGATGGAGCATCAACAAGCTAATGGGCTGAATTGGGAAGAAGACACAAATTTTTAGAAGAAGCTCTGGAAAATTCCAACAGCCACAAACATCAAGAATTTCATACAGGCAAGCAGTTAAAAACAACATAACATTAGGGAGGAATTTAGCTATGAGGGGACTAACTAATAATTCAATTTGCATAATTTGTGAAATATATGAGGAGATAATATATCATATCTTATTTAAGTGCAGCCATGCTAGAGCATCTTGGATTCGCAACAATATTGACATCCTTCCAATAAATAATTTGAGTGATACATTTAAACTATACTAGAACTAAATTCAGGATAAAAAATGGATGATAAACTCCCTTTGTCAATTATAGCTTATTTGTGTTGGTACATTTGGAAGGAGAGAAATTGCTTTTTATTTGAAAATAAAACATCTGGGCCCTTAAATGTAGTCAATTACAACAGATTGCATGTGTGTGAGTTCCTAAATGCTTCAAATTTTAATTGCAAAAAACATTTAAATGAAATTACAAGCAAGCAGGGAATCAGTTCCTATTGGACTTCTCCATCTGTAGGATGGAAAATGATCGCTGATGCTACAATCCTAGAAAGGCAGAGTAAAACTAGTATAACAGTAGTATGTCTTGATGATTAGGGAAGAATTGTGGCAGCAGGGACAACTATTGTAGTATGTATCAAGGTGATAATTGGATAAGCAATGGCCACACCACTAGCCGTCGCAATGGCAGTAAAGCTTCAACTCCATGCAGTTATTTTTTAATAAGATAATGTGGAATTGATTTCCTATATTATAGACAACGGTAGTCCTCGAACTTATGTTAAAGCAATTATGTTGCATATTAAGGAACTCAATAATAGTGTTTTAGATTTTTAGTTTAATTTTGTCAGGAGGACCAATAACCTTTTTGCCGACAAAGTTGCTAAGATGTTTTTGAATGACACTCTAAACACTAATTAGGTTACTGATCCATCCGAGGAGTTTTGTAATCTTATGTTCTCAAATATTCTTAATTGGAATTTTCATTCTCAGTTCAAAAAAAAAAAACTCTCTGTTTCAAAATAAAGATATGTTTAGAAAGTTAATTTTATTTTAAAATATTTATCATTTTATATTTCCAATAATACATTTATTATTATTTTTTTTTAATTTTTACCCCTTTATTATTAATAATTGTATTAATTTCTTTTATTTCTTTACATCAAAACCAAAGAGATGATATTTTAGCTTTTTCAACTTAAAATTATGACAATATAATAACTTTCATAATTTGTGTGGAAAAAACTAAAAGATAGAGGTGAGTATTCATTTAGTTCGGTTTAAAATCAAATCAAATTGAATAAATTAAAAATTAAAATTTTAATATTTTAATTAATCGAACTGAAATATTTTTATATCAATTTTATATATAATTATGTAATATCTTAATAAAAATTATATATTTTATATCCAAATATTATTTATTATAAAATTATTAAGACATTAAATATAAATATTATAATTTTTCTAATAATTTTTAAAAAATTATAAATAATATTAATTTTATTATATAATAATAAAATTTTAATTCAGTCAGAATCAATTTTTTTCAAATCAAATCGAATCAAAATAATTTCAATTTATAAAAATTAAAATTAAATAAATCAAATTGAATTAATAATTTAAGTTTGATTTTGTTCCGTCCTACTAAAACGGCACTTATTTTGAAGTGAAGGGGTAATAATTAAGATCTTAGAAGGTCATTGGCAAAAAAAAAAAGAAAAAGAAAAATAAGTCCGTAGAAGGTTAGAAATGTCAATTACAATTCCTTACCTAGAGAGTCGGAAGAAACCGAAAACCCTAGCAACACAAATCCATTTCGTATCAGCCTTAGCAGTTAAAGTTCCATCTGTTTCGCTATATTTATATCTTCACAACATTCTTTCAGTCTTTCAGCTTCAGCCTCCTTGTAGCAATGGAGCTGTGTACTACTCAATCAGTTTTCACTCTCCCTAAAATATTCACTGGTAACCTCACTTATCTCCGCTCCAACACGTACCTCGCTCTCCGGCGAGTCCAAATCCCTCGCTCCATTCACGGCGGTAGTCTCCACTCCCGTATGAAACGGAACCCTAGGTTTCTTTTCCGTTTATCATTTTTAAATGCATTTACATAAAAATTTCTTGAGCTCATTTTTTGGTTAAATGTAGTGTTTTCACTTTGCTTTTCAGGATTTCTCTCAGTTCCAAGAGCAATTGACGAAACTTCCGGCGGAGCAAGTCAGTCTGCTACTGGAGAACGTGAAAGTCCGGTGACGGTGGATGTTGATTCTCCGGTTGAAAAAAGTTTGGTCACTGAAAGCAGTGAAACAGAACCGCCTAAAGAGGAATCTTCTGTTGATGAACAAGGACATGGCAATTTTTTGTCTGACCTGAATATTAAGGTTTGTCTGGATTGGGATTTTTTTTTCCAGTATTTTTATATTTGTTCATTCATTCTTCAAATGTGATTTTATGGAAATAGAAAGCCAGTTGCTATGATGATGTTATGGATTAGTAGAAAGCATCTATTAGATGCTTGATGAAACTTCGACATTCATGTCGATCCTGAGCGGTTACCTGAGCAACATTGTATAGATTATAATAGTTTCTGTTTGGTTTTGCTGATTCTCTTTGTTGTTAGCTAAACCTTTTTAAATAATCATGACTTCTAATAATAAAGGACAGTGATGATGACTTAAGGTTCGCTCGTCAGACTGGCTGATTAGCCTTGTCGATGTGCTGATTATCTGAGTCCTTTTGTTTTTGCTAAATACTTTGTAAACTTTTCCTATTCTTTCAATTGTTAAATTCTATGTTCTGAAGGAAAACCTAGAACTGGTCCAGCTCAATTACAAACCCTTGAAATTATTTAAATGAGTTTAAGGTTGATTCTTTGAATTTATACAAATATGCTGCATAATTTGCTTTTTTTTTAGTGAGAAATGTGTTGATGGACCTTTTTTGTAGCTGAATTCGACTCTCATTTGCTAAACTGATCTTTATTGCAATATAGAAATTAACTCTTTAACATTTTGAATCTTTCTTGTTTGCAAATATTTGAGTGGATAGGTTGCTATGATGACTACCAAAATAATGTGAAAGTTAATCTGATGATGAAATTTATCCTGAGCGGTTACCTGAGCAACACATCATCTCTGTTTTTGAGGAAAAAAAAGTTTGAGTTGAACTTTTCCATTTTTTCTTGGGGAAAATATTAATTTGTTACTTGTATCTAAATCATGTTCATGCATGTTTCAGTCATTAAGGGTGTTTCATGGGTGTCACACATACTTCTAAGTTTGTTGCTTACACTTGTATCGAAAAGTGAAGATTTCCTTGTTCAAAAATTTGCAGTTGGACTCTAAAGATACCAATTCCATTCTATTGTTTGGTAGTGGTGCTGTGATTGCCCTGTGGTTAGCATCAGCTGTTGTTGGCGCCATTGATTCTATTCCAGTGGTAAATATCCAATTGTCTTCTTTTTTTTTTTTTTTTGCCTTTTGCAAATTTGTTACTATTATGAATAAGCTTGTACATCTGTTGTTTTTGTTTGAACATTATTTTTATTTTCAATGAATTCAGATCCCAAAGTTATTGGAAGTTGTGGGTCTTGGCTATAGTTTATGGTTCACTAGCCGTTATCTGCTATTTAAGGTTAGTCATTTGGATGGAAATATTACCTTTTAAATTTTATTGTTCGTAACAATACGAATGAGTATTTGATTGGTCACACGGCTTGCAGAAAAATAGGGATGAGTTGGCTGCTAAAGTAGAAGAGCTTAAACAAGTGGTCCTTGGCTCTGGGGATGATTGATGCACGAGACATGTATATTTCTTGCATGATTTTGTTCTGATTGAATGTGTTATATACAGTTGCTTGTCAATAATTAGGTTCTTAAAAGTTAATGTCAATAAATATAGTTAATACATTTTGATAAAACATAGATGAAGAGATATGGAATGAAAGGAAGAAGGTTTTTTTTTTTATTTTTCTGATGTGCAAATACTACATATTTATATAGAAATTATAAGAGCTAATTTAGAAAATAAGTTAAAAATTAGGCTAAATCTAAAGCATCTAATAATCTTTTTATATAAGACATATAGCTCATTTAGTATCAAATATTTCTATATAGAAAATATACAGCTTACGTCAACACTGTCCCTCAAGTTGGTATGAAGATATCTCTGATGCCCAACTTGTCTAGTGAGCTGTGGAAATTTTTGCTTGAAACAGTTTTCGTCAACATGTCTGCAAGCTAGTCTTCTAATTTAACAAAAGGAAACTTAATGATTCTTGCTTCAAAGTTTTGTTTAATGAAATGCCTATCCACCTCAATATGCTTCGTACGGTCATGTTGGATTGAATTTTGAGCAATTGCAATTGCTGCTTTATTGTCACAAAACAATATCGTTTTAGAGGTAGGGCCAAATCCGACTTCACTTAACAGCCTTTTGAGCTAAAGTAACTCACACAATCCCTTAGATATATCCCTTTAAACTCTGCTTCAGCAATAGACAAAGCTACCACTTTATGCTTTTTGCTTCTCTAAGTAATTAGATTTCCACCCACAAACGTGAAATATTCAGAAATCGATCTCATGTCTGACACGTCTCATGCCCAATCTACATCAATATACCCATCAACATTAAGTTGGTTATTCTTAGAAAACAACAGCATTTTTCCTGGGGCAGATTTTAAGTAGCGAAGTATTCAAACTACCACCCCATATGATCTTCCCTAGGATTGTGCATGAACTGGTTCATTACATCGACTGCATATGTGATATTTGGTCGAGTATGAGATAAATAAATAAGCTTTCCCACCAGACGTTGGTATCTCTCTTTATTCGTCAGTACTTGATCTAGATATTCTCCAAGCTTGAGGTTCTGAACAATCGATGTCTTCGCTGGTCTACAATCCATCATCCCTATTTTAGCCAATAAATCTAATACATATTTTCTCTGGGAAATAAATATTCCTTGTCTTGCCTTGCTACTTCTATTCCCAAAAAAATTTCAACCCTCTTAAATTCTTCATTTCAAATTCAGTGCTCAATTGCTTTTGAAGCTTAGAGATTTCTTCTTCATCATCTCCTGTGATTATCATGTCATCCTCGTAAATTATGAGAGCTATTACCTTCCATTGCCGTTGCTTTAAGAAAAGAGTATGATCAAAGTTACTTTGATAAAATCCATATTTTCTCATTGCTAGGCTAAAGCGACCAAACCATGCACGAGGTGATTGCTTTAGTCCATACAAAGCTCGTTTTAACTTACACACAACCTCATTGTGAGGAGTCGTGATGTAACCCGATGGAACATCCATGTAAACTTCCTCTTCAAGATCTCCATGTAGGAAAGCATTTTTTTACATCAAATTGATGTAAAGGCCAATCAAGGTTTGTTGCTAGAGATATTAATACTCTAACGGCATTAAGCTTTGCTACTGGAGAAAATGTCTCTTGATAGTCAACACCATATGTCTGAGCGTATCCATTTGCTACCAATCTTGCCTTATATCTTTCAAT
>CAOJBK013724401.1:0-10495 GCA_948294925.1 Codiaeum variegatum
TGCTAGTAGTCAAATCGGGCAAGTCACCAAACAACTCCTCCTCAGTATCACTGTGTTGTAAATCGTCAAGAGATGGAATACCTTCTCCCTCTAAGGATGCAGACAAAAGTGTCACTACATCCTCCTCCTCTTTTGGAATAATGTTAGCCGGTATCATCCAGAAACTGCTCACCAAAACAGAAAGGTAGAAGCAAAGAGATTTTAGAGAAGTGAAAATGAAATGTGAAAATAAATTAGACATCTTAAAGCCCTTTTATAAGCAAAAAGCTTCAACTACTGCATTAAATGCGTTCACACTTATCAGTTCATAAAATAAGACTGCTAAGGGGGCAGCTGTGAACCCTACTTTTTTAACCATTAAAAACATCCCATAAATACTAGTCCAATGGTCCAAATTAAGCTCAAATTGAACTTTAAACAAATCCATAAAAGCCAAAATATCAAATCAAATCAGACCGAACCAGACCTAGAAAATTGAGCCTAATCAACTAGGCCTAAAACACATGCATTTAAGCCAAGTGCATGCATTTTGGTTCCTAGGGTTTTTTGGTATGAATCTCTATAAATTTAGACTTTCATAACTATTTCAAGGACTTTTTTCTCAGCCCGTTCTATTCACTGTTCAGACCCATTTTTTTTTTTTTACTTCTGAACACTTCCAAAACACCATAATTCACTCCAAACTGAATCAAATTCACCAGTCAACTTCAAAATTCAAGAGAAGCATTCGTTCATCGATCATTTCTCTAATTCAATTTCCATAGTTCTAATTCAGATAGACAGACACCAATCCTCTCTGAACACAATAGAGACTCGCTTCGATTTTATCAAGTCATTAGACCCACCAGTGTCCAAACCCTATAAACAAAAGGTAAATAGGGTAAAGTATAGAATTTGTTCATCAGTCAGTCCACCAATTCAACTTCCATAGTTCTATTTCAGATAAACAGACACCAATCCTCTCCAAACACAATAGAGACTCACTCCTATTTTATCAAGTCATTAGACCCACTAGTGTCCAAACCCCATAAATAAAAGGTAAATTGGGTATAGTATTTACTTTCCCTTTTAACCTATGAAATTAAGCCCTAAATCTAAATTGATAATTTTTATCATGAAAACCATTTTTCTGATATGAACTGCATTAATCAAAGCCATAAAACCTATTAGGCAAATTCACTTACAAAAATAATTTTCATAATAAAAAATTCAATTTGATTAAAAATCGATCCTATTAACTATTTTACAAGTTAAAATATGTTAGCTTCAGAACTAACAGTACCAAACCACCCACTATTTTCAGAACCACCCCCGCCCTTTGCGAGAAGGGAGAACAGCGTGGGGTTTGATTCCCATTCAAAGGGATACGCTGGCAAGCCTCCTAATGGCTTCAACTCCAAAACTATTTTCTTTTATGCTTTATTCTTTTATTATTATTTATTTTGTTACTATTTTGTTATCATTATTTGTCTGATCTACTGTATTATCAAATCATTTAATGTTATTGCTATTTTGATTGTGAATCTATATTGGGGAATGTGTACCTCTATCAGATCTGAAGACTAGAGAGGGGATCCACCTAATTATTCATTTATTTTGTGATGTTATTTATTGCTTTCTTTGGGGATATGTGACTTCCCTAAAAACTGAAGTGGGATAAATGAGGGACCTCTGATTTCTTTTTTAACTTTTATTGCTTTGTGTAATTGTCATGCATATTATTACCATGTTCATGCATTGGTTTTGCCATGATAATACCTGCTCATGTATCATGTGGTATGCTATACATACATAAAAACTGATTTTAACTAAAATCATGTTTTCTTAAACCAAAAATTGTTTATTAAAATATGAAAAATATTTTTCTAAAATGTGTTTACCAGATCATGAATCTCTGAACTCAACTTTGGTTTGAAGGCTAAACCTTTTCTAAATTGGGCAAGGAGTTAAACAAATGTTTCTTAATCACCATAGAAAATTATTTTTCTAAAAGATCAGGTGGGGACTCCTTTCACATCACACGTGCACACTAATGGACACATGTGGATGCATAAATGTGGGACTTGTCTGCAACTATGATGCCATGCACAATCTGACCCTCGTGGTTAGTATTCTAGAGCCATAAACTCATAAGCATATTGGGAAATCCTATGGGCCACCCGGATGGGGCGTCAGAGTATCACATACTTATAATGGATGACAACAATGGTGATAGTCTTTCAAGTTAACAATGTCCCAATCAATAATCTATAACCTTGAACACATTTTATAGTATAAAGACAAAAAGAATCTAACACTTATATTCTTAAAGTCTTTAAAAATATATTCTCATATAAAATACTAATATAACATATATAATTTATTAGAAATGTGGAATTCATTATATATATATATATATATATATATATATATATATATATATATTATTGCCATTAGGATTCAACTATTACATTTACATTAAGATCTAGGGCATATAAGTCTAACAGGAAGCATATAGTATCTTAGCTTAGTACAGGAGAAGTATAAGGAAAGACCTAGCTTTTCAACTAGGGTGTACCTTGTCTCAATGTCCATTAGGCTCCTACTATGATAGTAGATTTCTCTTTCATATCCCTCTTGCTCTTGGGCCAATATTCTTATCTTTTGAAGTTGAATATACAACACCATAGGCTCTTTAAGCTTGGGAGGAGTAATAACTAGCAACTTAGTCAGATCGGTTTTGATCTCATCAACTACCATTTGATGCTCACCTTTTCAAAAAAAATCGTTGTTCCCCTTAAGCAATGGCCTTCAAGGCTAAAGTTTTCCAGTTGTATCAGCAATGAATCTCCTTAAAATATTTATTTGCCCAATCAATCTTTGTAGCTCGTTATTGGACCTTGAGAGAGGAGTCTCTAGAATAACTTTAGCCTTATTTTTATCAATCTCCACACCCCTTTGGTGGACTAAGAAACCTAAGGGGATTAATTTTGAGTTAGTATTTCCTTATCCTTTCAAAGGAGTGTCTCATGTCAGCCAAGTGTTTCTCCTCTTACTGGGACCTTACCACCACATCACCAGTATATACCTCTATAAAATGTCCTAAAAGATCATGAAAGATGGTGTTCATTACCCTCTGATATGTAGCCCTAGCATTCTTTAAGCTAAAAGGAATCACCCCCCATTCATATGCTCCAATCAGGCCAAGACACCTAAAGGCTTTCTTGCTTACATATCCCTCTGTGATCTTTATCTAGTCATTCCCTAAATTCCCATCCATAAAACTCAATATAGCATTTCCAGCTGCCGAATAAATCAACATATCTACTATGGGCATAGGGTATTCATCTTTAAGAGTTCTGGCATTAAAATTTTTGAAATCAATGCATATCCTAAACTTCCCATTCTTTTTTTATCGCTAAGACTATGTTGGAGAGCCATTCTGTATATACCGTGGGTTAGATGAATCCCGTCTTGAGCAACCTCTCAATTTCCTATTCGATCAACTTTTCAACTTCAGTTGACATCCTCCTCATAGGTTTCTTAAATTTCTTGAACATTGGAATGATGGAAACCAATTCCCTTGCCAACCCTTGCATCCCATCATATGTCTAAGCAAATTAGTCTCTATACTCCTTCAAGAGAGCCATTAGCTTTTCTTTGAATTTGGGGAACAATTTGGCACTTATAAAAATTGATCATGGATTGGTCTCTATCCCCAAGTTAATCTCTTTCAAGGGATCTTGGACAATTTTTGGTTCATCTTAGAGCTTCTCATATGTTAACCCAAGTCTTTAAGTCCCAAGACAACTATGGGATCTTGATCTTCATCTTCATAGATACACTCCACTTAGAAAATCTTCATAGATACACTCCACTTAGAAAACTTACTCCCAAACTAAATTATTAAGCTTAAAGATCACCTCCATCTATCTCTTAGAGATTTTATCCAAGAATCAATGGGATGATGATTCTCAGTCCATCGCCTAAATTGTCTTTGGCTGAGACCTTTGTTCAACCATTATAATTTTCCGATCAATTTTCCTCTCGGGATTAAAAAATAATGTCTTGGCATCATACCGCATCCGAGAAGTGAACTTTTTACCCCAAAGGTTTGTGATCTATATACACCATCTCTATATAGTCATCCATCAAAATAATCAACATTTGATGCATGCTTAAAGGAATGTAAAAGTTTGAGTGAATCCAATTCCTTCCTAGTAATAGGTTGTATTTAACTTGAGTATCAATTACATAGCAACTAGTTAGCTAAGTTTCCCTGCCAATTTTGAGTTGAATAACTATGAATCCCTCTGACAGTGTCTCTAAAGGAAAAATCATGAGTCATGCAGCAGAAGCAAAAGGTTATGATTTTCAAAACTTTTGTAAAACTAAGTTCCATGGTAAAACTCTTTTAGCATGGATAGGTTAATTGTTTATTAAACACTTTAATGAACATCTAAACCTAAATTTTGGGTCCATGACTTTAACCAAGGATACACATACCAATTAATGTGCAAAACATAATAGTCATAAATAAGGGATTAGAAGTATAAAATACCTTAACTACCTCCTTCGTTAAACTCCTTAAGTGTGAAGCCTCTAGCTAAACTCACACCGAAGCTCTCCCAAGGTTTGATCTCATTTCCTCTTTAAGAAACTCAAACCAACTCTCTTTGGTTGCCTAAGTTTGTGGTTCTTGCTTCTCTACTTGAAGAACTTGAGATGGGGATTAGTTTTGGACTTAGAGCTCACCATACACTCCTTTCTCAAAGGTAAACAAAAAGAGTTTATGGCTAAAGAATTCTTCTTCAAAGATAAACTCCCTCTCTCTATATTTGTGTGATTTTAGAAACTTTCCTCTCTAGAACTTAGGTTTCTCTCTCTAACTCTTAAGAGAAAATCCAAAGCTAATAGTTTCTAATCTTTCTTGACTCAGGGAAAAAGAAAATAACCTACTCTACTTATACCTATACCATTTCTAACTAATTATTCTTTAAATTAAGGAAAAGAAAGCTAGAAAGACAGGTTGTTTGTTCTAGTATCTACTTGACTATTTGACTAGTCAATTAGTTAATTAGATTAAGCAAGTAATTAGTAGGAATCACTTTAGCCCTTAATTAATCACACCTCATGTGAATTAATTATTATTTGTCCAAATTCATTTCAATTTAGTCATGCCCATTTGTATATCATACAAAATATGACATAATTGAATTAATCCCTTTATGAATTAAACTGCAAGACATGTTAGGGTATTTGTAAATTTAATTACAAGTTTAATGCAATCATCAGTAATAATTAATTAAACTTTTTACTCAATTATCAATATGATTAATTCCAAGCCATGGGAATAGCTTTATGGTGTGTGACTTACTAGGTTTATATTCTAATTAGCAATGAGATAAAGAAAACTCTTTTCTTCCTAGCAAGTGTGTAATCCACATTCCATACTTAGTCCCATAAGTCATGAGTGATGCCTAGTATAACATATCACAACTACCTAATTAAAAATGGATATCAGTGATCGTATCCTTGACATTACATCGACATCTTAATCATAATTACTATACACTTGAATCCTTTCATTGTGGATTCCCGATCTTAGCTAGGGTCATGGAATAGTCAAACCCTATATGCCAGATCATATGACCTTTATCCAGTTCCAATTCTTGATAAAGTAGATTCCTACAATAAACTCTTTTTAGTGAATCTTATCTACCTTGGATAAGGATTTAAGTATCAAGAATAACTAGAAGTCATAGGATTCCTTCCTTGTTTATCCAAGTTAATGAATACATTTTTAGAGATCACGTATCTCAACATATAACTAATAATGGTCACCACACGCTATATGCCAATATTTGGATAACATCGGTATATAAGCAGTAACAAACCATAGCTACCAACATGCTAGATAATATGTCACCTCAAGTCTAAAGATTATATGCACAATTATGATCTAGATAATAAGATATTGATTAGTGGATAAAATCCATGTATCTATCATTTAATGTCACTATTTGACTTACTCATCACATGAGTGTGTCTACATGTTGTCAAGACATCACATGTTTGTAGCATGACACCCACTACCTCCATACCAACAAGTATCTCATACTTGTTATGGATGATAACAAAGGTAATGGTCTTTTGGATTAATGACATTCCTACCAATAATCATATGACTGTGAACTTACTTTAAAGTCTATGATAAAAAGAATCTATCTCTACATTCCCAAACTGTTTGAAAATAGATTCTCTCACATTAGACTTAAGGAAAATATATACATTAATCACTAAAATGAATGCAATCATTAAATGAGACATATGTATTGAATTCCATTATGGGATTAAGATTACAAATATATATAATATACATGCTCTAGGGCATACAATCCTGACAGTCCCACCCCCGTACAGTCATGCAGGGAAAGCTTGGCCCTTTCAAGATCTTAAGAAGTTAACCCCTATTTCTTAAAAGTTTTAAAGGCAAAAATGTTGACCCCAACTCCATTGTCTACCATTACTCTATGTGTCAGGATCTCATTTGCCTCAGTTTTGATATAGAGAGGCTAAAAATGATTTGTTAGGCTCTTCAAGTATCTTCCATAATGATGGATAGTGATTGTTAAGTCCCTTTATCATTAATCTCAGCCTTTAAAACATCCTCATCCATAGTAGCTTGCTAGCCAAGCTTGTCTTGAAATTCTTCTGGTAATTCTATCACCATCTCTAGATCTACCTTAGCTTTTAGGGGTGGGGTGATGGTAAACATGTTGATACTTAACTTTTAAATCAGCGTGGGTTCCTGATCTTTCTCTTCCCTAATCGATTCATGATTTTTAGGGAACCTATCCTTCAATCCAACTTTATGCTTAATCCCATTAATATTGACAATAGAAGGTTGATCCCTAGAATTCTCTCTATAGGACTTTGGTTTTAAATGCTTCACTTCCTATGGTCTTTCCCCTCTAGGCTTCATCAGTGCCCAACACTTAGCTCTTTTCTACTTGAGGCATTTTCCATCAAATTCTTTTTTGCTATCAGCCTCTCTAAAGAGCCTTTGATCCCTTATAGCTAATTTTTGTTGAACTGTTTAAATGGGCACCTTGTTTTTTTTTTCCATTTCAGCCTCTTGCCTTTCTCTTTCCTCTTAGTACTTGTCTTCTCATTCTCAATCTTTCAATTTTCTCTCATGTAACTCTTCCCTCTTTTTAGGGTCAATTCTTACAACTAATTGGAGTCTCTCCATCTATTGTTGCCTTTGCAATCTCTTTTTCTGAGTGCGGATTAAGATTGACTGCTAGTTTCTCTTGCTATGGCCAGTCCAAGAGAAGACACTCCCTGAGCTTGAAGCTTGGAAGGTAGGCTAGTGTTGTTCACACATTTCCATCTTTCTTGGCATGGGCATGAAAGTCTAGGGTACTATGTCCTTGAGAGGGAAAGGCTTTAGATTTACAGCTACTGGTGGAGGCTTTGATTTAGCTACTTCTGCATAGCTCCTTTCCCTTAACTTTTTATAGGGTTCCAATCTTTACTAGATAGGCTTTTCAAGGTACTAGAGCCTCTGGTGAATCGTGTGCTTCTCCTTACCCTTAGACATTGCATGCCTCTTCTCAGGGGCTTGAGGCAAAGGAGAGATATGTTTTCACTTAGGGATAAACTTAAACTCTACTTTGCAGTTGGGGAAACTCAAACAAGCCTTACTACCTTGATCTTAATCCTTACAATTTATCTTCTTAGGGATTCTCCCCTTTAGGTAAAGCTTCATCCTAAGGTAATCAATTTGATTTCCAGACCTTTTTGGCCCTAGAGGAGTTATTGTGATCGTATTGACCTTGATGCCAAACTTACCTCATTATTTTGGAAATGGAGTAGTTTCAACAGAGGCCTTATCTTTGTTTGGGAATATAAGCCTACCATCATCAATGGCCTTTCATACAACATTCCTAAAACTAATGCAGTTTTTAGTGTAATGCATGTCGACATTGTGCCATTTACAATGCACCCCTGACCAATCTTTAATGGGTGGGATTACATTCCCAACACTTAACTTAATTTGTCCATCCTTCATGAGTAGGTCAAAGATTTCCTTTGCCTTAAAGATATCAAAAGGATGCTCCTTGGCTAGCTTGTTAGTCTTTTACATCTTATTATGCTGAGGCCTTAGAGCATGATATGAATATGGATTCCCAGCCTTTAACTCGGCCGCACAGATGTCAATCACCTTTTCAGACTCAGATTCTTCATTTGGGGTTGGGAATGCTACTTGATCCTTATAATAAGACTAAGTAGGATTTTTTTTGTTCCTTCTTTTATTCCTTCTCCTTGAGAAATCTCTCATAGCTCATTACTTGGTCTAGGAAATCATAGAAGTCATAAAAATTCGTTCTATTTTTACATAATTTTATATATTTTTTCCTAACATTTGAGTTTATCTTTTTCCCAAAAATTGTATTTAATTTGTTTATTAAGTGCATTTTAGATAACTTCAAAAAATTATGCAAAAATGAAGTTATGTGATTGAAAGATGGAGTTCCTAAGTAAGTGGAATTACTTAGAGTAAGATTTGAAGTCCTTTTGGAGGGTTTTGGAGCTTTTTTAGATGGAATGGGTTATGTGAATCCACTAAGGGGCCATGGGGTGACCCATGCACTTTTCTGTGCAGAATTGAGCTTAAAATCATAAGAAATAGTAAGTGGCATGGGTCGTACGATGGGCCATTCTTCGCAACTAAAATTTGACTACTTTGACACTTTTTAGTATTTTGAGCATAAGTTGAGCCACAGATGTTCGATTTAGGTGCATAAGGTACCATTGCAAAGATAAGAAAGAGATCTAAAACTTTTATAAAGACCAAAAAGTCTAAATTTTCTTATCTAAAATCATCTTGCAATGAAGAAAGTTTTACTAGTGTAGTTTTTAGTACAAGTTTTTGAGTTATTTATTTCCTATTTTTATTATAATTCTTGTCCAACTCAATTTAGGAACTTTTAGGATATTTTAAGAGGTTTCATACTTAAAGTTTTACCTTATCCCTCAAGGATACACTATATAAAGGGTTTTAAAACCTAATGTTAGGGGATTAGGAGGAGGAGATTCTCAACCGTATTAAACAGAGAATTGTTGTCATTATTTTCTTTAGTTTTTCTTCAATTTAGTCCTTGTTAAACATTGAAGTTGAATTTCTCCAAGGATATTGGGTTTTTCTACTTTTAATTGAGGTTTATTATTAACTTAATTGCTTTAATTTTGGATTTTCTTTACATTAAGGGTATTAAGCATGATTTCTCTTAGAATTATTATGAATTTTTTGAGTTCTAAATCAATCATGAACTAAATTCATTTTTGTCAAAAGATTGAAGTATGAAATAGTCTTGATATGATTAATTGTTGTGAGTTTTATTATTGGGTTTGACTTTTCTTAATTGAATTGAATTAATGATTATAAATTATTTCTTGATCACCAATTAGTTTAAGTTAAGGTTTGGATGATGGAGCGAGAGTGAAAGTCTAGACCTGAAACTATTCAATTGAGATTCTAATATGAATTGGGTTCATATGTTTTAATCTTAAATCCTTTGATTGATGTATGTTTTCCTTATATTAAATGAATCAATGTGGCTGCTAGATTAGGGTAAGCTCTAGTTCAATGATTGTATTGAACATTGGATAGTTAAACCTAAGTAATAAAATTGATAGTTTAAAATCTTAAATGATAGACTATTGATTGTCAATTTCTTTAGACATTGTTCATATCATTACATTATCATATTCATTATTTGTTTGTTTTTAATTTAATTGCTTATTTACTTTTTAAGTCAAAACCAAAAATATCTTTTAATTTTAATTGCACTTTAAGAAACAAATTAATAAAACTTAACAAACCATAATAATAAGTCCTTGAGAGTACGACCTTGGTAATAGCTCGTATACTTGCGGTCACTATTTGTTTGTATATTTTAAGGAGCATAAATTTTTGGCGTCGTTACCGGAGACTTGATAAAAAAACTTTGCTAGGAATTATTGCTTTTTCTCTTTCATTAGTTTTTAGTTTACTATTTTTATTTTATTTTTCGCATTTTGCGAATGAAAGAAGATCACTTGAAGGAGATATTATTCCTTTTTATTGATAACATGCATAGGATTGGAGTGGAAAACCAAGTCCACCTAGAATCATAGCTAACGAAAGGAGACTTATGAAGAGTTTGTTATGTCGGTCATGAAGGGCGAATACAGAGTCACGCAGCGGAAGCAAAAACCAAAATTACAGCACTGCTGGAAATAGTGTTGCTGGACAATAGCTCCTGCAGCTCTATCCAATAGCTCTGTTGGACATAACGTTGCTGGATAGCAGCTCTACTGGATGGAACGCTGCTAGACAGCAGCTCTAGTAGTGCAGTCCAGTGCAAAATTTATTTTTTGCAAAAATCTGATGTTACTCGGTTTTTTATTTTCAAGACTTTTATGAAATGTTTACCATGCCAAAACACTTTTGACATGGTTGGGTTTA
>CAOJBK013725573.1:0-10111 GCA_948294925.1 Codiaeum variegatum
CGGTCTTAGCTAGGGTCATGGAATAGTAACCCTATATGCTAGATGTTATGACTTATATCTGGTTCTAATTCTCAATAAATTGATTCTTACTATAAACTCTTTCTAGTGAATCTTTACTACCTTGGGCAAGGATTTATGAATTGAGAACAACCAAAAGTCATAGGATTCCTTCCTTGTTTACCCAAGTTAATGAATTCTTTCTTAGAGATCTCTTATCTCAACATACCACTTATTATGGCCACCACATTCCATATACCAATATTTAGATATCATCGGTATGTAAGCAGTAACAAATCATAGCCACCAATATGTTAGATAACATCTCACCTCAAGTTTAAGGATTATATGCACGATTACAATCTAGATGAGCAGATATTGACCAGTGGATAAAACCCATGTGTCTATCATCTAATGTCATAGTTTGACTTACTCATCTCATGAGTGTCCACATATTATCACGACATCATAAGTCTGTAGTTTGAGACTCACTACCTCCTTACCAATAAGTGTATCATACTTGTCATGGATGACAACAAAGGTGACAGTCTCTCCGGATTAATGATATTCCTACCAATAATCCTATGACCGTGAACTTACTTTAAAGTCTATGACAAAAAGAATCTGTCTCCATATTCTTAAACTCTTTGAGAATAGATTCTCTTACATAGTACTTAAGGAACATATATACATCATGCACTAAAATGAAAACAATCATGGAACGAAAACATATATATTAATAATCATTAATGGATTAAGATTACAAATATATACATAAAGTACATGCTCTAGGGCATACAACTCTAACAGTTACAACATCTCATCCATAGGCAATTTGCTTAAGATCGCATGCCAACAAATGAAGGAATGACTTGAGGTAAGAAGTGCCTCAAAGCTCCTTTCCCCAATCTACTTTTTGATGGTGGTGTCAATTGTGTAGGCCTAAGGTTGTTTTGGAACCAAAGTTTATACAAAAATGTATAAATGTTGATGTCATTGCCTTTTTATGAAATGTAATTATAGGCGTGTAAATACTTTTGGGGCATCACCTATTCTGACTTCTAATCAAACAATTGTGTTGATGAGATAAAGGGACAACAGTCTCTCAAAGCCTTAAATCCACTTGAAACAGCTTCACCAATTGTTATAGAGTAAAGTAAAATAATGTGAATTTATAAACTTTTTAGTTGTATTAATGTAAATTTGGATACATTGAATAGAATAATTTTTTGAATGTAAGGATTGCTAAAAATAAAGAATTAAAGTCATAGACTTTGGAAAGACTGTGAAGAATTAAGCCTAGAGGCTCTGGAAAAATGTAAAAAGTTTCAGGGGCTTTAAAGTGATTTGCCTTGTATTTTGGTTGTGTGATGATCTGATGATGATACCCTTACCCCAGAACCCACTTGTATTTATAGTGCCCAATAGGCATTGATAGCCTCCACAAAAGCTTAACCCCCATGTTTAGGCCTTGTCCCTTAAGTTTAGGAAAACTCAAGTCTTGATCCTCAAGTCCTCTAACAGACTTCCTTGATCATGAAGTCTAGCCTTAAGTCTAGCAAATACTATCAGAGACTCTTATATCTTTAGGCTTGAAAGACTTGGTCCTCACACTTTAGGTTTCATAGACTTTAAAAGACTCTAGCCTTGGGCCCCACGTATAGGCTTTGTTCCTTAAGTTTAGCAAAACTCAAGTCTTCATCCTCAAGTCTTTTAACAAACTTCCTTGATCCTGAAGTCAAGCCTTAACTCAAATCTTTAGACCTCACATGACTTTAAAAGACTCTAAATTTAAGCCCCACCTTAAGTGCTTGAAGGATTCCTATAGACTCTAGTAGACTTAAACCCATGTACTTGAAGGATTCCTATAGACTTTAACCCTACATGCTTGAAGGATTCCTATAGACTCCAGGAAACTTGGACCCCATATGCTTGAAGGATTCCCATAGACTCTAGCAAACTTGGATCCCACATGTTTGAAGGATTCCCATAGACTCTAGGAGACTTAGACCCCACATGCATGAAAGATTCCCATATACTCCAAGATACTTGACCTATGTGCTTAAAGGATTCCTATATACTCTAGGAGATTTGGACCCCACATGCTTGAGGGATTCCCATAGACTCCACACTTCACCTTTACTCCTTGGGCCCCATTGTAGTTCTTCATAATATACTCTTCAAGTCTCCTTCTCCAAAATCTCACTCCAGTTTCCAAGGATTTTCTTGTAAATTGGGCTAGACTTGTATGAGCCTTCAATTTTATTACCTTTTTAGGCCCAAATCCTCAATGTGTGGCCCAATTGGTTAACTTTGAATTTTTGGATTAACCCACTATAATTATGGGTCCAACAATTGTCCCCCGCAGATGCTAGGCTTAGACTTTAAAGCCTTATATCTGTTTATATATATAAGCCCAAATTTTTTGTTTTCAACATATGTCTATGGGAAAAATTTACTATGAGAGTTCTGCATTTCTTTGAATTTGGAGGCTGCCTTGATATGATGAATCAGTTTTATACTGTAAGAGCAAGCATCTCATTTTTAGTGCCTTTAGCTACTTTATTTTCTTCCACTTGACCATTTATTTTTTATTAGATACGAGATCAAGAAGAAATATGAATATGCAACTCTTATTCTCTAAAAGACAAGTATCCAAGCTATCGCCACTTTAAAGAAAGCACTAGCCCTTGCAAATTATAAGACTTTCTGAGTCTACTTAAGCCCTTATACTTGCTTCAAGTAGTCCTCACCCTATCGAGTTTCTGACTTGTATTGTTTCTTAGTCCCATAGAGATTGGTAAAAATGAGAGACTTTTTATCACCAACTACCTTATATAAACTCACTTTAAGACTTTGTTCTTTGAGATTATTTATTTTTGTTATGATCTCTAGCCGTGTTTTTGGCCTTGAATATGTCCCCACATGTATAAAGGAACTATTCTTTTATGGGTGAAATGGGTTTTGGATGTGGGATTAACATGTTATTAACTTTCTTACTTCATTCTTCACATGGTGGGAAAATATTCCTCATAATCCATTGTCATCCTTTTAAAGGCTATTGAAGGAGACAATAGTCTAGTTTAACATTTTGTTGGCCCATTTAGACCCCTACACTTATTTTGATGCACACTATCACAAAGACCCATTCCATCTTGGAACATTAATATAGGGCTAGAAACTATGAGGTATGTTCCTCTTTCCTTTTTATGTGCTTATTACATGTTTCCCTAGATCCTTGTAATGATCTTGTTGCACACTCTTAGGCACCCATACTTGTTTTAGTCTTCTATTGTGCTTATTTTGTTTATTCCTATTTTCATTTATGAGAGCACGAAGCTCCTATGACATTTATGGATACCATCGAAGGAAAAGGATCTTCATCAATGAGTATAACATCGTCCTTTTTCTCAGGAAATTTTAATATCCCCATATTAATTCTATCTTGAGTGATATTCTTGAATGAACTAAATGAGTTAGTAGTGTGAATCTAGGAATCATGGTACTTACAAAACTCCTTCCCTTTTATTTCTTCTCTTTTAGGTATTTGGTGGCCAGCGGGCAAAGTGATAAACGCTTCCTTTGAAGAGGAAATCAAATATCTCCTATGTTTTACTCACATCAAAATTGTATGGAAGGTTGAGTCTTTTTTCAATTATCTCCATTCTTTGGTAGTGGCCTTATGAGTGTTGGGATCCCAAATTGGCAAGATCAACCACTAAAGCCTTTTGGATTTTCACCTCTTGAAAGTAAGCACCCATAGCATTCTTTTTCATTCTATTGTCTTCTCTAAGTAGCTCCTCATATTCTGCTACCTTTGTAGCCAACTCATAAAAGTCTCTAAATTCTATCCCCTAGAATTTTTTTTCCTTAGCTCAATATCATGTCCTCTCTATCCATTCTCACAAAATTCTGTATCTGGCAAGAAGACTTTACATCTTCTCCTCATCTTTTTAAAGCAGGCTATAAAAAGATCAGTAGACTCTCCGCTCCTTTGTGTCATTCTTGACAAGTCAGTAACACAGACTTTAAGCTTTGCTTTGAAAAACTGGGTATGGAACTTTCTTTTCATTTCTTGCCATGAATAAATTGAATCCCTTAGTAATGTTGAATACCAAGTGAAAGCATGTCCCGTGGGAGAATTCGGAAACAATCTTAGTTTGTAAAAATCAAAGCCTTCATAGTTTGCAAGTTCTTCGATTGGGCTGTAAATCTTGCAATGTGTTCTAATGTTAATTATCCATCTTCTTCAGAGAACAAGGTGAAGTTCGATATGTGATATCCCCTTGAGTATGGATTCTCTTAGTCTATAATCGGGGGATATGGTTTGTGAATTTTCGATCTACCCACTTAGTGTAAGCCTAGACCATATAAATCTTGAACAACCTCTCTAATATCCTCCAAGTTCATTTGGGAAAATGGAGGAGCAAAAAGAACCTGGGGGATATGAGCAGCAACAGGTAAGTGGACTCCAGTTCCTCTCCTTTGGTTGACCCCTGAGCTTGAGACTTGTGCAAATATTGTAGCATCTCCATTATTATATGTTGTAGGATTGTTCCCACAATATCAATCAATAACAGAGAATCTCATGGTGTTGTGAATACTTGAAAATGTTAAGGTTGTTGTGTTTATTATGTAAGCCTACCATTACCATTTTTGAGGCGACCTTGGTTGGTTGAATTTTTTTGGCAAACTTTGAGTCTCCTTTCTTGGTGGATTTGCAGGTTGGAATTCTGTTGGTTGTACATCAGTGGAATCCCCCAAGTCTAGGGATTCTCCAGAAGATTGCCTTGGAGGTTAGGGGGCTAGGGATAGCCCCTCCCAAGCTAAAAGCTCCAGTCATTTTCTCCAAAAGATTCTTCATGTCTGCCATGATTTTTTCCATGAAACACATATTCTTTTCAAAGGCATCCATGAGCCCATCTAGCCCTAGAGAGGGCAGAGGAACTGGAACTTCAGTTATTTTCTCAGGAATATCACTAGCCTATGAAGGATTGTGACTCTTCTCAATATGTTCAACCATTTAAAGTATGAACCAACTGTTGTTATCGCAACCACTTCCTCTGCATCCTGAGATACAATCAACTTAGTAACTTCCTTATCTTTGTTTTTTTTAGGTGACATGGTGACAAGAGTCCTACCGAGCGGGCCAAAAAAGATTGTTCGTGCCCTTTTTTGTGAAATGTAATTATAGGTATGCCAGAGACTTTTGAGGTCTCACCCGTTGTGACTTATAATCAAACAATTGTGTTGAAGAGACAAGGCGACAATAGTCTCTCAAAGCCCTTGGATCCACTTGAAATAGCTTCATCAATTGTCATAGAGTAAAGTAGAATAATGTGAATATATAAACTCTTTATTTGTATTAATGTAAATTTGAAAACAATGATTTTTTTAATGTAAGGATTGCTAAAAATAAAGAATAAAAGTCACAAACTTTGGAAAGACTGTGAAAAATTAAGCCTAGAGGCTCTGGAATAATGTAAAAAGTTTCAGGAGTTTTGAAAGGTTAGCCTTGTATTTTAGTTGTGTGATGATCTGATGATGATACCCTTTTCCTAGAACCCTATTGTATTTATAGTGTCCAATAAGCAGTGATAGCCTCTACAAAGCTTAATCCTCAAGTTTAGACCTTATCCCTTAAGTTTAGCAAAAACTCAAGTCTTGATCCTCAAGTTCTCTAACAGACTTCTTTGATCTTGAAGTCTAGCCTTAAGTCTAGTAAACTCTACCAGAGACTCTCATGTCTTTAGGCTTGAAAGACTTGGTCCTCACGCTTCAGGCTTCATAGACTTTAAAAGACTCCAGCCTTGGGCCCCCATGTGTAGGCTTTGTTCCTTAAGTTTAGCAAAATTCAAGTCTTGATCCTCAATTCTTCCAAGAGACTTTCTTGATCATGAAATCTAACCTTAAGTCTAGGAACATGCTACCAAAGGCTTCCATGTCTTTAGGCTTGAAAGACATGGACCTCACGCGACTTTAAGAGAATCTAGCCTTTGACCCCACCTTAAGTGCTTAAAGGATTCTCATAAACTCTAGCAGACTTGGACCCCACGTACTTGAAGGATTCCCATAGACTCTAACCCTACGTGCTTGAAGGATTTTCATAGACTCTAGGAGACTTGGACTCCACGTGCTTGAAGGATTCCCATAAACGCTAGCAGACTTGGACTTCACGTGCTTAAAGGATTTCATAGACTCTAGAAGACTTGGACCCTATATGCTTTAAGGATTCCCATAGGTTCCAGAAGACTTAGACCCATATGCTAGATTCCCATGGACTCCAAGTGATTTGGACTCCACCTACTTGAAAGATTTCAATAGATTCCATGCTTCACCTTTGCTCCTTAGGCCCCATTGTAGTTTTTGTAGTGTACTCTTCAAGTCTTTTTCACCAAAGTCTTGTTCTAGTTTTCAAGGATTTTATTGAAAATTGAGCTAGATTTATATTAGTCTTCAAGTTTATTTTCTTCATGGGTCCAAATCCTCAACATGTATCACAATTGGTTAACTTTGGTTAACTTTGAATTTTTGAGTTAGCTCACTATAATTATGGGTCCAATAGTTGATCTTTTGTTTTGCTCGAGTTTTCATATTGATGTTTGCATGCCTGGCATTGACTAAGTGGATTGGAGGATTATAAGTTTATACAGAAATCCTAATAGAAATTTCTTTACCCGACTTGGACACTGTTGAGGCAATTAAAGCTAAGGAGTAGCTTACCTTAGCTGATAGGAAGTCATCTTATTGAAATTTTTTTGGAATCATAATAGAAAGGCGGTGATCCACACCTGCCGTATCTTATTGAAAATTGAAGGTTACATATATACACGGGGAAATGGGAGGGTGTCAGGCAATCTAATTCGAGCATTGTTTTAAGTCTCATGTGCATAGATGAATTTTAAATGCACAAATTTAGATAAAATTCAATAATTTAGAATAAAGTCATATCAAATCCCTTTATTTTTAAAGATTTTGTAGCACAACAATTTTCAATAAATATACTCAACTCAACAAAGTTTCAATCCCAAATTAGCTATATGGATTCGATTTCTTCTAATCAATATTCTCAACGCCTAATATTTTACAGAATAGCAATGGTAATAATACCAGACATGTCCTAATTGATAATGGCAATGTAGGTATTTGCAGTTTCTGGCCACAACAAAAATGTATGTATTTGCAGTGATGCTACAGGATACCTTCAGATTGGCAGGGTTGTGGTCTGTAACAGACCCTCTTCATGCTACAATAGCTTAAATGAAACTTCAAACCTGTATATTCCTGAATCATCTAACAATCCATATCAAGCTAGACAACAAAATAATGAAATTTCACACTAGTTGAACAGTCTATTTGTATTGCTATAAAATAAGAATAAATAAATAAATAAATAAAACAGATGTTTGACTATTTCTGTGGTCTTGAAAATTCAGATATTTTTCTTCATTATCCATTGAAAGGAACTTGAGATGTGCATGAATCTACAATTCCAGAGTACATGTGCTGAGAATGTAAAACTGAAAAGAATGAATCTACCTTCACTATGCAGCGATAAACCCTAAACTCAGTGGGAAAAACAAAATTTTGCTAACAATGTACAAACCGTTGTGCCTAAAGCAAGGACCACAGAGGAACTGCTTCAACTTTGAAATGTGGAAGCACTAAAAAATGGGGACTTCTTGGCCTCTGCTTCAAAATTCATGCTCACTGGTTAGATCTATATAGAAGTCTGTGTATTAGCTATATGATAGTGTCAAGTAGCAGAAATTCACAGACAACTTTCTACATCATGGCATTGTTACTATTTACTAGACTGTGTAATGGATATTTGAAGTTGAGCTAAGACGAAAGTTTTCTAGCTTTCTTAACTGCTTCAATGTAGTAATATAACCTCCATAGTGTAGTATTGTCCTGGAAACAAAGCATATTAAAAAATATCACAAATTATTTACATGTTTACAAACCATATTTTGATGTTTCTTTACCTCCTGCTCCAAATCAATATAAGTTTCATCAGTGTGGTGTGCTTCTACTGGTTTGCTGCGTTGAACAATTTCCACAACACGACTGAGATTTTTTGGAGGTAGGTTCTGAATCAATTTTCTAAGCAGCTGCTTCTCAGTTCGAGTCATGGGCCTGCAGGTTGGGATTGCAGTTTGTATCAAGTTATGACTCGAGCAAAATATAAATGAAGAGGCTACATCACTCAGTTGGAATACACAAGGCCTAAACTGAAACACCAGACAAATATTAAAAAAATTATCCATGGCAACTTTAGATGATTCTGACCAAACATTTATTCTTAGAGTGCATTTGGATCGGGGTTAAAGGAGGTTAAATGTTACTCATGGGATGCATTAACCTCCTTTAACCCTGTTTGACAAGCTTTTAGGTTTAAAGGTTAATGATTAACCTCCCTTAACATTTTCCCTCACTTAATCTTAATTCAATAACCTAGGAGATAGTAGGTGAAAGACATGTAAGACATAAAAATTTTCAAAAAAAAAAAGGTAAGAACTTTAAAAAAAATTAAAAAAGGTTAGAAAAAATTTTAATTTAATTTAATTTAAGGCATGAATTAACTATTCAATATTTTACTTTATTTTTTTAAAATTAAATTTTTTATTTAAAAAAATGTAATATTTTTTATATTAATAGCTCATATGTTACTGTTGATTTTCCAAAGATCATTAAGAATTTAATTATTTTACACTCTAAATTTTTAACCTCGATCCAGACGCACCCTTAACATTAATCATTACAGTAGCAAACATCATGCAAGTTTATTCTTAACCTAGTCATTATTGATGCAGCTATCACGCAATTGGACTTTCATTAATACAATACGAATCAAGGTCAAACAAATTTCTTCTCTCTTGATTATTTAACTAGAAAACACCAGCAGTATATGTACGGAATCTTTAACAGGGCATGAGTTGCATCCCAACTCAACAAAGCCTTAATCCCAAAGTAATTCGGATCAGCTACATGGATTCATCATTTCCACTCGGGGCGATCTTGGACCATATCATTGGAAAAATGTAAGGTTTCAATATCATGGTGAATAACTCTATTCCAAGTAAGCTTAAAAAACTTCAACAGCAAAAAAACAAAATAAATGACTGTTTAGCATAAATGTAACATACCTGCATGTAGACACTGTAGTATCAAGAATTTCTTCAAGCCGCATCTCCATGTGACCAAGCTGAAAAACAAGCATCTACCTTTTATTCAGATATATAATTATCACAAAATTAACATCCAAACACAGAAAAGCTTTGATATATAACTATGGGAAAATGAATCAAATTTCAGAAAATTACAGCTGTGGATAGTTGATCAGAATATTTCTTGACTATCTCCTCAACCATAGAGCTATCATTCTCTAGTAGAAACTGCAGATCATCATTCTCCTAGGATAATGAAAAACGGGAGACATCAGCATCCAATAATTGGTCAATAATGCCTACGCAGCAAAGAGTGAGAAATGGGGGCACGAGTGCATCTTGCACATCCTGTGCCACCTCCTATACTGAAACTGAAAAGGCAAGTTAAATTATTCAACCTGCAATCTCTTAAACCAAAATATAAATATGTTTATTTTGGTAAGGAGTCATAGCAGTTGTAAAATAACATTTAACAGCCTACTGCCATGCAATTTTACCGCAAAAAGGAATTGCAATTCGAAAAACATTAACAAAAATCACTAAATGTATAACAAGCATAATAATCTATAAATAAAGACTCAACATATGAATTTTGTAACAAATAGGGTTAGTTTAATAGAATTCAAGCAGTTGGAAGCTGGATATGTTGTTTCGGATATTAGTTACTAAGTTTCAACATATTCACATGAAATATTCTCTTTTCGGCATGATATTGTGCTTTCTGCATGCAAAAATTTTTCCCTATTATATATTTGAACGAGAATCTCTAAAAGATGCAAAATAGGAGTTAATGCAGAAACATAAATAAATGGCAGAGACTCAGGTTTACTTTTTCTTTACAGGCTTTTATTTCTATTTATGAAGGTAAATATTGTATAAACTGACTTAGCTAAATCAATATAAATGACTGAAATGATATGTTTTAATTTAGACCTCTAACAAAC
>CAOJBK013726139.1:0-12395 GCA_948294925.1 Codiaeum variegatum
TGACCATCTGTACCAACAAATGCCCCTCCATTAGTTCTTTCGTCTTGTAGTGTTTCACCTGCAACAAAAATAACAATACGTTCCTTGTCACAGGTGGCACCATGAAATAGTAAACCAACAATGGTTAGGGAAAAGAGAAAGTTGAAGAGAATAAATTGAGTTCTCTGAATAATGACATCAAAGTAGAATTTTATTCATTACATAAGTTGTCTGCAGAAAGAAATATGAAATGTTTACCAAATCTATCTGGAGGTGCAACAACTGTTCCTTTCAACAGCAACGACAACTGAGTATGTAAAGCATATTTAGTCAGCACAAGTAATCAAGAAATTTGGGGGGGGAAAAAGCAACCTAAACCATATATGCATGTGTTGCATTTACCTTTCTAGGCTCAAAGTTATTAGCAACTACATATCCAAACTAGATGTCATGCCCTTAATCTAACCTATAAATTCCCACTAAAGCACTGAACCAGTTAAGGTGATGAGATAATTGGGAGGAAATAGAAAAGATGATAAGAGAGAGAGGGAGAGGGAGAGGCAGGGAAGAAGAAGACATCAATGGCAATACACAAGAAGAAGAAAAACAAAAAAGGGAGGGCACTAAATTAGAGAAACCTTGGTTAGGAATAAGTCATGAAATTCTCTCCCTTTCTCCTTCAATTTTACTTCATCCAAAGTGCTGCATGCACAGAAAAGAATATCATAAAATTACTGGAGATAAACAAAGAAATTGATGCCTATATAATATACAATGAAAACCCAAAAGGTAAAATCAAACTATGTGAACCCTCACAACTTCACCGGAACGATATTAAAAGACCATAGGTTATTATGGGGGATTTTTTTTTAGTGGTACATTTCTCCTATATTTCTAGTGAGATGAAACACTGGAAATTTCATATGATGATGTTAACAACAAACCTGAGTTCTTTATTTATTTCGTTCAGCTTTCTTGTTGCAATGCGAGACTCCTTTTCAAGAAGTGGAATAATCAGAGGAACACTGTCCATATACCTTTAAAACATGTAATCATACAGTTTCAGTTACACTACACAAATTATGAAAATATAACATCTAAGTGGGGAAAAAATAAACAACAGGTATTGAAAGTTGTGTGCCTTTTCTGTAGCAATTCTTCCAAGAAAGACCTTAGTTTGCTAACACCTATTCTACTTCTTTCCTGCTTTGATAAAGGACGGCCTAGCTTTTCCTCCAAAGATGCAACATCTTCCATCTCTCTTAAAGTTATGGCCTGCATAAGAAGTTTGGTTGAGAATCTATAATCTAGAATATTTAGAATAACACATTAACTGCATGCATTGCTTTTGGTGCTTTATGATGTCTAATGATATCTTAAATGCATGTCTTCATCAATCAATACACTGACTACAAAAAGTCCTCTCAAAATTATATCAATAAAACATAATGGGAGTTTTGCATTGCTTTCAACGCTCTTCACAAATTCCATCTTCTCTTCCACTCTTTTTCCTTTTTCTTATTTCCTAATTACCACATGTTTACTCTTTATTACTTCTTTTCTCTCTCTCTCTCTTGAAAGTACAACAGACCTGCTGCAATGTTCAAGTACTGTTCTAACAGTAATTATAAGTAAACAATAATGCTTGCAGTAATGTAAAGATATGGAATATTAGCTTTCCATGTCTGAACAAAATCCAAAGACAACAATATAGGTAGTTGGACAACCAAACCTGCTTAAAGACATCATTTGATCTGTAAACTGAATCATGACCAGAACCAACTCTTCCAGAAGGCACAGATGTGAAAAAGGGGGAATCACCCAGTATGAAACCATCCAGTGTATTTGTAGGAGGTGAAAGGAAAACTTCAACATCTGATGCACGAGCAAACTGTGGTATTTTGGTATCAAGCTTGGTTGAGACAATAACAGTCCTCGAAAGCTCAGGATCAATCTGTATGCGATCAAATAAAAGAAGTCAAGTTTTAGAAGTTTGTAATGGAAGATTTAAAGGCATTCTGTCATCCCTATGACAGCTTTCTATCAGTACAAAAGATGCAACTTACAACTCCTTTAGGCAATCAAGTGTATAAAGAATCATATCTTTAATCAACTTACAATTCCTATGTGGAAAAGTGAATGGCCTTTCAAGTGTAAGTTTCACAAGGAACAACAATAAAATTCTCATCTTCCTATATAAACCCATAAACCTAAACATGAAATGGCCTAACAAAATGAAATGCAAAACCATTAGGCAATTACAGAGACACATACTTGCATTACCACCCTTCGAGTAGTTGCAATACTCCAATCACTACAATCTTCAAGACACAATATAATAAACTCCTTATGCTGCATTTTCGCTCGCACAAGAGACTCCACAGCACGAGCTTGACTCTGCAATGAAATGAACACCAACAACATTATCCACCACAATCAAAAGCTAACAAACAAAGTTCCAAGTACATTAACGAAAAAATCCAAATTCTCTCTTTGAACCTGTAACGCTTGATTTTTTCGACCTGGCGCAGGAGCAATAAGTCCAGGAGTATCGATAATTGTAAGATTAGGACAAAATTTATACTCCACTCTTATAATTATCTCCTTAGCTGAAAATTGACATGTCTCATGCTCCAATCTCATATTTTCAGACTCAATATAAGCCTAACCAAAAATCAAAATTAAAAATTAATTAGGTTTTCTACTACAGTGATTACTATTCTTATACATTTATACCTGAATTTCGTGAAGATACTTCTCTTGAGCAAATGTAGGATCATCATCGGAGACAAGATGACAAATAGGGACTTCACATTGAGGATCATATTTCATATGAAGTGTTATAGGGCGGCGAGTCTTAGTTCCGCCACCGACGTGGTTGAATTGGAAGCCCATTAGAGCTTCCACTAGTGCGCTCTTACCATCAGTCTGGTGACCGACCACTAGCACCGCCGGTGCGTCGAATGGTGTCTGGAGTTCCTGCGCTAAGCCGTGAAGCTCGTTGTAGGCTTCGTAAAGACTCCATTGCTGCTGCATTGCGTCTCTTCCCGCCATTTTTGGCTAGAATTCGAGATTGGTTGGTCACACTGAAAAGTAGTTCTTATCCTATCTGTGTGGAGCAGAGTGAGCGAGTTCAGTTCCGGAAATTTCGCAAGGAAGAAAGGACAGGGTGACAATTAAACGACGCCGTCCGCAGATTTAAATTGTACACGAAAGCTTTTCCTTTTGTCTCAAAAAAAAAATAGTTTTTACTAATAATTGTTTTTTTTTGCCAGGGACTAATAATTGGTATTTACCATATTATTAATTTTTATGTCAAATGTAGTCACTATTTATATTACTATTTATAAATGAGAATAAAAGAATTTAATATTACTATTTATAATAACAATGTGCACTTTCCGTTTGAAAGTTCGTCACTTAAAAATTTAATATTACTATTTATAATAACAGTGTGCACTTTCCGTTTGAAAGTTCGTTACTTAAAAAGTTTAAAGGATTAATTCGTGGGATTAGTTCACAACCTTTAATGACACTTCGAGCTGAGAGGCGTAGTCAGGAATAATTCACATGAACTCATTTTGGAGTGGTGCATGAGCACCACCTGCTCTGGTGCAAGCATACGGTTTTCAAGCCAATTGATGAAATTGGATTTTGAGACCTCATAACATTTATAATTTTTTCTCTTATCTTTAAAATGTCACTTGAATCATTTTAACTGAACATTTATAACTCAAATTACACTTAAAATACTCCAAAATGAAACACATTTAATCTTTCAAACTTCTTTTCAATCTCTTGGTGCAAACTACCATTAAATTTTTGCCATACTTTCACTTGAATCTTTTTAACTTCATAATCATTTGGTTTCTTGAGAATTTCAATCATTTAAACCTTAAGAAAAAAAAAAACAACTCGTTTTTTCACCATTAAATCTTTTAAAAAGATACCTAAATGCATAAAATGTAATAAAAATATCTAATTCTGTATAGCAGTTTCACTCTTTCTTTTCTCCCCAAATATGTAACACTTTCATTTCAAAACAACCTTTTTTTTTATCATTTATATACCAAATTTATTACAATTTCCAAGTTAAGGAATATTTTATGCAAATCATACATGCATCAAATCTCCATTTTCTGAGAAATTTAAATCTACATTTTTTTATAAAAAAAAAATAGGGCATCAAACGTAACCATCTTGGCTAGGCCATGATTGACATTTATGTAGCAACTTATATTGGTGATAATTAAAATGGTGAATAAATGTGTATATATAGAATAAGACTTCTTTTATAGCAAAGGCAATCAATTGAGACAAATGTTCCTTTGTGATGAATTTTGTGTTGAGGCCATTAATTGCTTAGTCTATGTTAATTTATTTGTATTTTTCTTTCCACAACAAAGCAATCAGATTGCGCAGAAGAAATCAGTCATTATCACAGTTTTTATCAATTATTATTACAACTACTTCAAGTAAAAAAAAAAATTATAGCAAAAAATTTTTAGATAACATAGCATATGTGGCATCGACTATCAATGGTGCGGAAACTTTTTGATGGGGTGACAAATTTTTTAATAGATGGATAAACATAAAAACTAGGATTGTAACATTAAATTTTTTTATATTATCTATTGAATATAAAATCCATTTTACCTATTAAATATCTTATCGGTAGTTTAATCTAGTTTACTTCAAATACCTTACTGATTAGTCCACTTCTAATTACAATTTCAAGAGACAACTTTTGAATATCTCGTTGTCACTTGAAGAGGAAGTGTTAATATCAAATATCTCACATTGAATTTTTTTTTTAAATATTAAAAGTATATGATGATTTGAGTTTCACTACCTAATTGGTTAATTATAATCTTTTATCAATGGTTGAACTAAATTATTATTACCAATCTAATTCTTTATCTCACTCAACCCCAAAATCAAATTTCTATCAAGGGATATACAATGATTCTGTTCAATTTAGTTTAGATATAGTTTTTCTAATTATATTTTTTCTTAATATAATTGCACCTAAAGTTTTTAAATTAAGTTGATAAAATTAATTTTTGGAAAATTTTGAAAAAACAAATATAAAATTTAGAATTTTTTTAGAAATTTAAAGTAATAAATGACAATGTTTTACCTATTATAAAAATATATCACTATAAGATAAATTTATAGGAGAAACCAATTAAGAGACAAAAATAAAAAAAAATATTTGGTTCAAAAAGAATTTAGTTTCTAATTCAGTTTCTATAAAAAAAATTTGGTCTCTAAATAATTAAAATTGGTTCCCAAATTATGAGCAGATTTTTTCTCCACCTTGTAAAATTAATTTGTTTTCTAATTTTAGTTTCTAATCAAATTTTGATCTCTAATTACGTAATTTGGTTTTTAATTCAAATCTATATAGAATTAGAAAGATAAAGAAACTCTTAAGAACCATGAAATAAAATCTATTCGTCCATTTAACTTGATCTAACAATTCAAATTAGTTTACAGCATAGGAAAAAATACGCACTTATAATGGTAATCTTATAATTTTAAGGAGTTTCAGGCTCAAATTAATTGACACCACCTTCTTCAATCAACCCTGATGAAGAAATCATTTTTGACTCAACAAAAGGAACATTTGATCCTTTTGAAGGGTAAATGGAGTGTGAGATATGATTTGTGATAAGAGTTGGTGTACTTTTTTCAAGGTGAGACTATTAACTTCACATGATAATTCTATTATTTTCAACTCTAATGATTGCTTGTAATAGAATAATAATCTATCATACTAATGATTGCTTGTAATAGAATAATAATCTATCATATAGATAGATTCCTTAATTCACAGAAATCTGAACGTTTGCTCATATTTCAACATGTTGGCAACTTGTCACTTTGTTATGTTTAGCTGTATACTCAATTCCAATAAATTATGATGAGTATGGAAGTTTCTAACTAAGGTCATTTTCATTCAAGTTGAGTGTTCTTGTTCTTCTTGCTTCTCTACAAGTTTCATTTTATAACAAATTGCTTACATTGGACTGCTTTTGACGATTTGGCAACATAAGTTGTTATATTTTAATGTTCAAGCTCCTCTTTTTAGTTTTCTCTGCATCAACCTTGCTTACTGCTCTTACTTATGAGAACCCAGATGATGATAGGGAAGAAAAACATAATAAGAAGAACAACCTAATCGGAGTTTAGGTTAGTAGGTTTTGTTTAGTTCTCGATTTGGTCTTTGGGGTGGCTTGGCAATCACTTCCACCGCTAGAATTCTTAGCTTAAATTTCACTATGCAAGCTATTGAATATAGTTCATTTACTATCACTAGTTTATTTATTAGCTCCTGTATTGGAATTTTTAATTGAAATTCAAAATTTCAAGGCTTGTGAATTATCTTCCATTAATTTTCATATTTAGAAAGGTTACAAACTTTAAGATAGGTATCTTAATGGAACTTGCAGTTAATTAGAAGAGCATATTTGCTTTATTTAGTTATATGGTGATGCATTAATAATATGTTTTATTCTTGTCAATGGTCTTGATTGAGGAGCCTAATGCTACTTTAGAATTCATGGTGAGGCTATTTGACATTTTTTTTTGCTTCTTGTACCACTATTTTCAATAAATTATGTATAGTTTATTACCATATGTCATTTTTGCAGTCAAGTAAATATGTGCTTCTGGTTTATTGCTTGTTTGGTGCTGCTAACAAGTACAAATGGTAAGCACATCTTTCCTGTGAAACTCGCCGGGTATGAAATTGTGAAAATGTTACTAAATCTAGTTTTTCTTTTCCTTTGTTTTTGATAGGTTTGTATGCTTATCTGTGGCTGCCATTCATTCCCCTAACTGTAAGTACTAAATTTCATACTTGAATGTTTTGTTTTGTGTGTCGATCGATGTCAGAAGCTCACAGTCAGGGATTTTGCAGGTAATTTTAGTAGTTGGAGCTAAATTACAAGTGATCATTTTCTCAAATGGGGCTAAGGATTCAAGAAAGAGGTGATGTAGTTAAAGGTGCTCTTGTTGTTCAACCAAGAGATGACCTTTTTTGGTTCGGTCGTTTCAGCTAGCTTTCTTTCAGTGGAGCTTGGTAAGCACATTCAGTTGAATCATTTTTTGAATGTATTTGGTAAGACGTAATGAAACATAATATAATGCAATCAAATGCGTTTCTGGTTTAAATTTGCAGCAGAAACACATTTGATTATGTTACATACCATTACTGTCTAACCAAAACTAATACATTCTATGCTTATCAATTTATTTTTCTTCTGTTGTATTTCAGTGAAAAGTTCAAGAAGACGCTTGCTACCATGATAAGACAGAAGATATTGTAATCAAAGTGACAATGGGGTGAGTTCAATTTTGGCCTACACAATGCACAAATACAATTCTTCATAACTTTGAATATTATTAACACAATTTGGAGTCGGAAAATTTCAGGGTCATAATACAAGTTCTATGCAGTTATGTGACATTGCCCCTTATGCTCTAGTAACACAGTTAAAAGAAAAAAAAAAGCAGCAAACTACTAAATAACACAAAAATTATGTTCATATACAAAGAAAATGTTAATTGATTCATTATCATTTGTTAATGACATTGTTATTTAGGTATGCAACTTCTCATTTATTGTTTGTACTAATTGTTATTTATATTAGCCATATATGGATTAATGCACACACATTGATACCGCTCAACATTGATCTGGTTCGGCTCCAACTATCTATTTAGGATCTGTCCCAACCTTAGAACACCCTGATTCTACCCGAATCCCAAGCATTCAACAGGATTTGTCTTATTAATCTTCGGGAGTTCGGGTCCACAGAAGCCAGATGCCACTAGACCCATAAAGAGGTACTCTGCAATATACCCGGAGCGAGCACGTGTCCCCGTGAACAGGATTTTCACCCTATAAATACAACGTTCAACATCCCATAAGAGGTAATATTCACACATAAGGCAAAAACTTTAAACTAAGATCCATTCTTGAGAGTTTTCCCTTCTTAACTTATTTCTGACTTGAACGTCGGAGGGTTATTGCCGGACACAACGTCCGGCCACCCCTGACCAATGTTTTCTCTGTGCAGGTAGTTCCAATTCAATTAGAGCAACTAACCTCTAACAGGGTGACAAACCCACACGCATCACACATAATGTTCATTGATGGAGATTATAGCTTTTATATGCTTTTTTGAGTTTAAGACCGATTTTATAAATAGTTCGTATCTTTTTTATCTAAGTTGTTCTTCAGGATATATACTTGTATGGGTATTGATTAATTTAAGTTTTTGCAGGTCCTATGGCTCAGATTGCTGAAATCTTTGTTTTTTAGGGATGCTTTAAGTTGGCTCATGTAGCAGTATATCTATAGCTTTTCTACTTTGTACTGTATCATTTTCTTTTTATAGGGTTTACTCATTATTTGTTAATTGTGAGGCTTTATTATTTTCTCTGCGGAACATGAAGTGTGTGCCTATTAGAAGATCAACCACTTGTGTTGCACATGTCTTGGCTTTAGGGAAGCAAATTTTGTGACTTACATTGTTGTTATTTACAAAATTATTATAATTAATATTACGTAGTTTTATTAAAATTCATAAATAATAAAATATTATAAATATTATAAAAAAATAAAAAATTAATAATCGTATTTATATTTTAATAAAAAGTATTAATAACAATATAATATATATTATATAAAAAATTAAAAGAAATCAATTTAGAGACTAAAATATTAAAATTAGAAATCATATGTTTATTATTTAAATTAGAGACAAATTTTAAAATTAGAGATCAAAATGATTTAGAAACCAAATTTTAAGAGCGTCTCTAAACCATTAGAGACAAAGGTTTTAGAAACAATTATTTTGGTTTCTAATTTGGTTTCTCTTTCACTTTAGAGACCAATTTACTTATTTTGGATATCAATACCTTACTCTCTTATTAAGTTTTTTCTTGTACTGTATGCTAAATATATTAATGGAATATATATATATATATATATATATATTTGATCAATTCATATGAGATATATATGCATTAAAATTAAAATTTTAATATATATAATTTAAATTTTAATATCTCATCTTTTCTTTTAAAGTTAAATGATTAGAGGGGGAAAAAAGGGGTGATGACGAGAAGTAAAAATAGCAAATAAATTTGAAAGGAATACGTGCAAAATATAAAAATATACATAGTCATCAATTAGAACAAAATTAATAATAGTGGGAGAATGTCTTTTTAGGAAACAACTAATGAAAATAGTAAAAATAGCACATGCATGAAATGAGAAAATTAATGACTTATAAGCAAAAAAGAAATAAAATATATAATAATGAACTGGAAATTCTCATTTCAAATAATGTTCAATAATCTAATAATAAAGTACAAAAGTTCATTAGGAAATAAAAAATACCCAAAAAAGTTATTTATTAAAAACTAATATAGATTGAACCTGAAAATTCCATGTGGTCTGAGTTCCAGAAAGTTGCATATTGGGTTATATTGAAGAAAAGTAACCAATGTAGCAATGGAAAAGTGTTTCAAAATGAAATTGAGCAATAAATAAAAATATATTTGATGAGTAAAAATCTGTTTTTTTTAGGTAAGATATATCAAAGTTTTTGTGCTTTTCGGATGCCATGCACATTCTTCCATTTTTATTAGAATAACACAAACTATATAAATGGCTTTTTATATACCAAATATTTAGTGGATCCTACATTAGATTTATGTCTGAATCCTAACTCTTTTAAGCTGCATTGAATAAATAAGAAATTGAAATTAAAGATATTTGAAATTTTATGGCATCTACAAATGTTTTTTTTTTAATTAAAAATATGTATTGATACAGGTCTAATCTACATAATAGGACCTAAAGTCCAAAAGATTCAAAGAAAAGGTCTCGGGATGATAATTTTTGGACCAGGTCCAGGCCTAACATTACCAGTAAGGGGCTTCGCGTGCCGAAGCCTAAATACATACTGGGGCCCACAAGAATGATTCCTATGAATATTCATAGGGGCACGTGTATCATTCTTGATACGTGACCACATTTTGTACAACTCAAAAAATTACACTTGGTCTTTCCGCATTGTGACAAATGTCGGCCTTGAGAACCATACACACACTATAAATACTTCACTTTGGCATAAAGTTCAAGATATGTCCAACTACTTCCAAAAATCCTAATTCATTCCTTAAGTGTTCAAGTATTATTAGCTCATTACTGACTTGAGTATTGGAGGGTTCTTGCCAGGCTCAAGGCCTGACCCTCTTAGCTCACTACAGTTCATTGGTACAGGTATCCAAGTCCTAAAGGTTCTATTAGTTCAACAACCATTCAAAGATCAAAAATTGTTAGGTATTAACCCTATCAAATTGGTATCGTCTGTGGGAATCGATTAAGAAAGTTTTTCTTGACCTAAAAACCCATTTTTTTCTTCTCTATTTGAGGATAGTCACATTGACTTTCCTTTCTTGACTCAAAAGGCTTACACCTTTGAAAGCATCAAGTCATGGATGACCCTCAAGACAGCAAAAATCACACTGACACCTCACTAAGCCACCCTACGAGAAACAATACTCGTGAGACTCCAGTCACAAACACAAACACTACCTCTTACCTGGTAGCACCCTTCCAAACCCTAGCAAATATCCTCCGAAACTCTCAAGCAAACACAACCACACCCTGCTCCAAGCCTCAACTAGTGCACCCCCAGGCTGGTCACCCGAAGTCCAAAGTGTTGTCCTGGGTGCGCTGGCACTTTTCCTGCAAATCTTGCAAAATCAGAGCCCGCCAGAAAGGACCGTGAATGAGAATATACTTGCAGCCCCAGCTAGAACTGCCAGAGCACGATTATTCCAAACACTTGAGGGAGAAAAGGACGATAAACCACAGGTATCTATGGGCAGATTGAGGTCAGAAATGGGAGTTGTGAGAGGAAATCATGCAGACCCAGTGGGAAGAGAGGCGGTCAAATAGAGAATGAAAACGATGATAAAGTAGATGTGAGCTCAACCGACTTCATGGATTCTAGGCCCGAAGGGGGGAGAAGATAGGAGGAGTAGGAGTACCTCTAGAAGAGAGCATAGTAGGCGAAGGTCTCATCATGAATTTTGATCCCGAAGGAGAGAACGCAAAGCCATTAGTCGCAATCCGAGGGATGCAAGGGAGATGATGAAGTAGCGTATGGAAGAACTTGGGGGAAAAAGGAAATCTGAAGGTAGGGATTTGACTTTGGAGTTGAAATCTTCGTTCATTTGAAGAGTAGCAGGGTACTAGATGTCGAGCAAATTTAAAACCCTAAATATCACCAAATATACGGGATCTATGGATCCCAAGGCCCACATCCTTAATTATAAGTATGAAGTTGAGCTGTAAACAAGGGATGATGAAGCGTTGTGCAGGGCCTTCAAGGGATCACTAGAAGGAGAGACAACTAAATGGTATGACAACTTGAAAAAGGGAGTATAGAAAACTTTCAACAGTTGGGGGAGAATTTCATGAAAAAAATTCATGGCCAGTATTCCCATAGAATTGTAAACTTAGTCTCTGGAGATGGTGAAGCAGGGCCAAGATGAATCGTTGAGAGACTTTTTAGCTCGGTTCAATGTGGAGGCACTGAAGGTAACCTGCTTAGACCAAGCCAGAGCAGTAGAAGCTCTACAGAAGTGTACCACTCAGACAGACTTTTTCAAGACGTTATTTAGAGAAATGTCGAAAAGCCTTGAAGAGGCAATGACTATAGCATAGAAATATATACGGAAAGATGACGCTTTTTGAGTAAGTCAATTTGCTAGAAAAAGAAAATGAGAGGACGGGGATACCCCTTTGAAGAAGATAAAAAAGAATGAAGTTGGGGGTTCAAACAGCTCCAAGGGTGTGGCTTCACAAATGAAGGAGAAGGAGAGAGAGCCAGCCAAAAGAACTTTTGATGTATCAAAGTTGACCCTATTGAATGCTAGACCTGAAGTTGTCTTCGCGGCCTTCCAAGATCAGGCCATATGGTAGAGGCCGAAGCAGATCAAGAAGGATCCGGAAAGAAGAGAAAAAAATAAGTTTTGTAAGTTTCACAACACTCATGGCCACACCACTAACTCAAGTAGACATCTGATGGAAGAGATAGAACAGTTGATCAAGCAGGGTTACCTGAAGAGGTTTATTAGAGATGACAGAAACCCAGAACCACTAGCGGTGAATGAAGGAACAACATATGACATTACTTATCTTACAGGGGACCCACATGAAGAGGTGATATACAGAAAGGGTAAAGCCATAGCTCGGAATAAGGAGATGTCAGAGTTTGTCTTTTACAATTTCCAGAAGTGGTGGGACGAAGAAGAAAGAATAATGCCAAGCCGAGCAGACCTGATTGTCATTAAAGCCATCATTGCTAATTACAAGGTGCAAAGAA
>CAOJBK013726477.1:0-16048 GCA_948294925.1 Codiaeum variegatum
TGAAAGTTTGGGGAAAAGTTTTACGTTGGTTGCCGACCTACCACAACCCTTCTCCTTCATTTGAGCTTGGGACTGGCTAGACTTGGTGGTCCCTATCAAGGTGGAGTTGATTCAAGATTCTTTATAAGATCAAAATTTGGACATTTCTCTTGCTTGTGATTACTAATGGCTGCCTTGAGGTCTTGACATCTCCTTGCTGAATGAATATGATTGTTTTTGCTCCATTAAAAAAGGGCATGAAGACACGCTTTTAGTTTTGAGTGAATTATGAACATTTCTGATCCTTGGACCCTGGTAGAAGCATAATTAGTAATCACAAGCAATTGGTAGAAGCATGACTATAGTTTGGTGGGTTAACCCAGTGGCCTAACTCTTAAATCGAATCGTGTGTTATTTAGGATCGAATTGATGATTAATCTATATAAAATTGATTGATCTAGTTGGTCTACCTTATGACCGGTTGACCTAGTTGATGATATGAATACATAGAGTAAAAACTATTTTTTATATAATTTTGAGATTGAGATTGTATTTTTTTTCTTCAGAGTTAATATGGTAAAAATACCCTACAGCTTAAACTAGTTTCATATATGACTATGTGGTTCAAATCGCTTTAGATACCTATTGTTTCCTCCATTAGCATATCAGTGACAAAGTGCATAACATCCTTAATTGTTGCTTACATGGCGTAGCTGTAACATTGACAACTCACATGTCATATTTGCACCATGTAAGATTATTTAATGGCGTTATGCATTTTGCTACTAATGTGATAGTGAAAGAAATTGCATAGTCATATATGAAAGAATTTGAACCATCAGATCGGATTTGAACATTGATATCATATTTGAAAATGTATTAAACCACAATACACTTTTGTGATATTATTCTTTTTTTTTCTTTATCCTCTTTTAAAATTTCATAATTATATCAAGATTGATATAAAAAATATATATCAAGATTTATGAATTTATTTATGTATTTAAGTATCTTTTAAAAGGTTTTTTTTTATAAATAAGACCATATTATTATTAATTAAAGGGAAAAAAAACTAACTTAGAAGTGATTCAAATTGATGAAAAAACTTCATCTAGAACTAAATACAATGATATGAACAAGCCTCACATCCATAGCTTTACATAATCAGGAAAATCTATAGCAACTATCCAAAGCTATACATAATCAGCTTTACATTTTCATAGTCTTTCAATACATAATTTCCTTCAGCAATTATCAAAGGAGAAAGGACACTAATAACAACAAAGCCATAAGAGCAATTAACCTCAATAACATAACTCAAAGCCATATGAATTTTGGCTGGTCGACGTTATGTATCAAGTTTCCTGCAAGTCTGACCACATGTCAACATTGTAAAATTCACAATTACAACCAAACCTTAAAATCTAAGGGTGAGCAACAAGGAACCCAAACTGAAAAATCAAACCAGCTAAAATTATAAATTCAGTTCGATTTATTTGGTTAATCGGTTTGATTTTGAATTTTAGAAATATAAATTATTTCAGTTCGGTTCAGTTTGGATAAAAAAATTCGGATTAAACCAAACCAAACTTAATTAGTATTATTATATTAGAACATTAATATTATTTAGAATTTTTTATAAATTATTAAGATAAATTACTAATATTTATATTATATTTAATGTCTTAATAATTCTATAAATAATAATATTTAGACATAATATGTATAATATTTATTAAAATATTACATAATTATATATAAAAAATTGATATGAAAAAATATTTCGGTTTAAAACCGAATCGAAATATTTTTGTTTAATTCGGTGCATACTATAATTTCGATTCGATTTATAAAAATATAGGAATTTAGTTTTCGATTTATTCGGTTTGGTTTTGGACCGAACTGACCAATGCTCACCCCTATTACTTATTAACACCACAACATTAATTAAGGGAGCCCACCAACACAAATCACTGCCCTGATCCCATAATCAAATTCACAGTATATTTGGATAATTCTGACTTTGGCCAATGCAGTATGATAGGTTTTAGATCTAACAACTTATGATCTTCTTGACCTGTACAAGATTGAAGTGACCTTTGAACTTGAATAGCTTACACTGATAAACAAACATGAGCTTAGAGGGTCAGGCCTTAAGCTTGGCAAAGACCCTCCGATGTTCAAGTTAGATTTGGATTGAATAATGCCTTAAACTCTACTGACACCATAGAATAGATTAGGATTTTTGACATTTGAGTGGAGTGTTTACATACCTTGAAATGTATGTCAGTTTGAGGTATTTATAGTATTTGCTAGATTTCAAGATGGACACGTGTCATTACAAGAGAGAGCCATGTGTCATACGTGATTGGTTCGTATTGTGGTCCTTAAGTGAGCTTGAAACATGTGTCAAATAGAATATTCATTTGATTCTACCACTGAGGTCCGTGTACCAATGGTATCTTCATCTGGTTTCTCTACGAAGGTTAATTCTTACTATTCTGTCATTGGGATATCTTTGGGCTTTACGTTATTTTGGCCTTCTTGGGCTGCTGTTTTATGGATTATAAGCTTTGGCCCTTTATATTATGATAAGATCCGTATCAAAGGCCCCCCTTGTTCATCTGAGGGCAAAAGGCCTTTGGTTGGGGTCCTTAGTTGAACAAATCACTAGATGGAGGGTCTAACAACTTTCACTATCCCCTTTGCTTTATCTGCATTGGCTTCGTTTTCTATCTTTCACAGTTTTCCAAATTTTGATAACATTTTAAGCCAAGTTCTTTCCTGAGCATTCAATTTCATTCGCACGACTACTAGGGCTTATTGCTGGCATGTTCAATCGGCCTCTAGTGAGGGTTTCGTCAACGTTTTCCTTTTCCTTTGATTTTTCTTAATTTTTCCTATTTTGTCTCATCATTTTAACTAGGTTTTAAGGTTTGCACCCTTCGCTTCTGTTTTCATAGGCGATCTTAAGTGAACTTGAGAGTCTTCATTGACTAATGGCTCGAAGGTAAATGTTAGAGGTATTCTTCGAACTCTTTCTCCGCCATGTGGCTGCCAGCTTGTTTTAAAATTTTCTACCATGTGTCGCTTTTGTTTTCTAATGGTCAAGAATGTGAGGAGTCTTTTAGAATGCTTATATAAAATCTTCCATTTTAACTTTTTTCCCCCTCACTTTCAACTTTCCTATCCTTTTCTCTCAAATCCTTCTTACTCTTTGTTTTTCTTGCTTTTGTTCTTCTTTTCTTTCTTAAGATGGCTCGTACATGCCAACCAGTAGATCGACCTATTTACACTATTAGGGAGGAGTTCATTATTTGTGCCCTTGCTCCTTCTTAGAGAAGTGTTAAGCCCAAATCCAATGTTTATTGGGATAATTTTAGGTAAAATTTCCATGGAAACTCACAAATGGCTACTGTTACATTTCCTTCCAAAGCCCACCGCATCTATCATAAAGATGCTAATCTTCGCATCCTTGTAGGGCCCAAGGAAAATGTTTGGTTCTTTGACTACATGCTATGTGGTCTTCTTCTCCCTCTTAATTTCTTTCAAAGAGTGTTTTCTTACTTTGACGTTAACCCATTCACTCTTACCCCTGATTCTATCATCGACATTCATTGTTTTGAGGTTCTTTGCTTCTGCCATAGTATCTTCAGTCCCTCGATGATGCTCTTTTAGCTATTTTCCCAGTTTGTTAGGAGTTTAGGTTACACGAGGGTGTTCATGTGTTCGGCCAGGCCTAAGAGGAAGATCTTTTCTTCAAAACTGAATAAATTTGATGAGTGGAAGCATCAATTCTTCGAATTCAGATACACCAGACTTGCTATAGAGGGCTTCAATTTTAGTATGGAGTATTCAAAGCCTGATAAGCTATCCGCGGACCCCCATCTTTTAGACTTGGACAATGAGCATTCGCTCCTATTGATCAGCTCATGAAAACTCATTAATATTAATAAATTGTGGCATAATAGCTTCTTGCATGATAAAGATGGCCTTGAGAGTGTTCCTTATAACCTCGGAGCATTTTTAGGTAAGCTTCGTCTACCTTCCCTTGTCTCTGTCACTTTTGCTTTAATAACATTACTAACCTTCAAGCCCTTTCTTTGTAGAGGATTATGTTAAGGCTCACCTAAACTATGAATTGTTCTCGAAAGAGGGGATTGCCAAAGGTTACATAGAGAAGGTAGGGAGACTAAACCTCTCACGAATGATCCTCATTAGTTGTGTATTCACAGGGGATCTTCGCCCTAGGACTGATTTAGAAAGCCCACTTGCGATTCAGCCTCTACACCTCGAAGTTCTAGATTTCCCACACTTAGCACCCAACTTCGCTGAGATACCTCCTTCAGGTGTTACCAAGGTCAGAATATTAGTCTAACCACCCCTTCAGCCCTTAGCACCTCTGATCTTTATATGCCCTACTCTTTTGGGTCCCATGGGTAATTCTAGGCCTCTATTATTCATACAAGGGTTGGCTTATAGAGGCCTACTCCAAAGCTTACTAGTGATGACAATGAGGATGAGGAAGTGAAGCCTCTAGTGGTCAAGAGATCCAGGCTTAGATATGCTAGGCAAACTTTCCCTAATCCTACACTAAAGATCACTCCCATGACTCTAGCACCTTCTGTTGCTTTGCAGCATCGTTTTAGGTTCGAAAAGAAAAAGAAGTTCAATCCTAGCATACAGTGTAGGCACTTCAAAGAGAAGGTTGTAAAAATTCCTCGATTTCAAATCCTCTCTCGGAGACTTCTAGATTTGATGGAGGATCTGATCGAGAGCGTGGAGGACATCAACATTCTCCTCAAGAGGTTCTAGAAGAATTGTATATAGCCATTGAGTAAGGACTGCTTGCTTAAGCTGTATGGCAGCATCAAAGCCTTGGAGAGGCCTACAATCAAGTCTTTCCTACTGAAGAAGTTCAACATGCCTCAACCTCCTCATTCTTCTCCTTCCGCTTCAGCTAATGGAGCAAGTTCTTTTGCCTCTTCTACCTCTAAGGCAGCTGATAAGGGATCCTCTCTAGGTAAACCCATCTCCCTTTCTTCTTCTAATTCTTTTTCCTCTTCTTCTGGCCTTTTAGGGTGTATGAAACTCTTGAGAGGCTAGGTGATTTACTTCTCCTCTTGAGGATGAACCCTTCCAAGTGGGAAAGAGGTAGGATGAGAATAAAACACTCCACAAGGAGGCCCTTGTGAAGGATTGGTAAGTCCAATTCTTCGCCCAAGTTGAATTTCTTTTCATGGTTTCTTATTTTTCGCTAACAAATCTTCATTGCTTATGCATCTTCACAGGGAGATGGTCATGCTGAGAAGTGCTCCCCAACTTAGAGGGTTTCTGAACCCCTTGCCTTGCTACTGGTTGTGGGGCCACTGCTTTACCTTCAACGATAGGGGTTCATACTTTTCTACGCTTTATTTTCGGCATAAAAAAAAATTTCTTAGCTTTTTAAACCTTTTTTCATCACTCACAGGGTGTTAAGGGTTACCATAATAATGAGGCATCTTTGCCTCTGGTGTTTGGGGAGGAAAAAAATGCCTTCACTTATTTTCTTGGCCCTTCCACCCATTCCAAGGGTTAAAGGGGATGTCTTTGTTGCATTGCAAGTTGAGGTACTTGTAACTTTTTTCTACCTTTGCTCATAATTTCTCACTTCACCTAATATTTTACTAATTTCTTCCTTCCTTTGAGCTTTGTAGGTTCTGGGGATAGATGATGAGGCTATTTCGAGGGCTCATTCTATTGCGGATAAGCTGGACTTCCTCGTTAACAAGCAGGCCCTTTATAGGTTACCAACTCTTACACATAGAGATGACCTACCCTTAGTTGTCCCTACCTTTGACTGTTGATTCCTTGGTGTGATAGTCGCCTTCTACCCAGCCTGATCTTGAGGAGGGAATCGACACTTCTGTTGCGTCGAGTGAGGGGGGTCATTCAAGTAGGAAGGATGACTCTCGTAGGTCCGAGGATCAGCCTCAACATTCAACAAAGAGATTGATTCTTGGTGGGTCCCAGCTCCTCCAGTATTCCACTTTTATTTCTCTCCTTACTCCATCATAAAGGTTGGGAGATGAATTCTTTAAAGACAAGATGGATCTCCAATCTTCTAAGGAAATCATGTCAGAGGAGCCTAACTTCCTCTCTTTTCTTAAGGTAATTTTCTTGTATTTCCATTATTCTTAGTTTTTTTTTCTTAATGTCTACAAATTCTAATGTTGTTGCATTCTTCATAGCTTACTGCTTCCAAGACTAAGGCCTATCATTCTGCTATGAAGGCTATTTTGGATGAGCATGAAGAGTCTCAGCGCATACTTGTCCTTTGGATCCTTGACAGGGCGGTGGCAGAGAAGGATAAAGCCCCCATTGAGTCTTCTATTGCCCTTCGACATGCTGAGGTAGACAAAGATATCACCATATAGGAGAAAGATAAAGCTCTAATTAAGTTACTGAGCTTAAGAGAAAACTCAAAGCTAATGAGGATCTCATAGAGACTTTAAACTAGAGGGTGGTGACCTTTAAGAAGCAAAATGACACTCTAAAGAATGAGAAGGCTAAGCTACAAAGCAATCTCCACCTCTTTGAGAGGACCTGCCTATCATAGTTTGATCACGTGAAGAAGCATTCCAAAGAGACTAAACAAGTTATCTGTAACTTATTCTCTTCTTATTGGCTGAAAAGATGGGTGAAGAAGAGAGGGGTTGTGATTGGGGTGCTTCACCACACCCACCACAACAAGACCCTTAGGGATGTGGAAGCTAAGTTTCCTGAAGTCGCTTCTTCTTTCAAGACTTAAAAACTCGATAAGGTGAAGATTATCGACATTAAGGAGTATTTGGGTAGTCTTAATCCTTTTTCGTCTCCTCCCTTTGCCAGAGAAAAAGTTCCTTCGATCCCCTCCAGTGAAGATCTCTATGTTGATCTTAATACTAAAGAAGAGACGGAGGACCCTCAACAATGATCCCAGCCGTATATTTATTTTGTCCTTGTTTTTTATTTTGATTTTGTATATGTAACCCAATTGTAGCTTTGTGAAATGGAATGCAAGGAATTTTTAAATCCTTTGTCTCTTCAGATGTTATTTATATTGCTTCATAAGCTTATTTCTACCTTAGTTGATTTTCTTGGATGACTTTTTCCATAGTTGTTTTACTTAGTCAAAATTTTTGTCAACATTGCATTAGGTTCCTTTGAAAGCCTTTTACCTTGAGCAAGGATTTTCCCTTCTCTTAAGATTCTTTCATTTAAATCCTTTTACAATGCATTAGAACTTAGTATTTTTTTCTTTAGATGCCTTATGGTTTTTAAGGTCCCTTCTTGTTCGTTCCTTCGTGTTTTCCTCCTTCAAAGAGGGGCTTTTTCCTTTGTAGGATTCATTTTCCTTTCGAGAAGAATCTTACTCTTTAAAGATTCTTTTACTCACTTATTGAGGGCTTACGCTTCTCTTGAAGAACTATATTATCTTGGCAAGAATTTTGGTTCTTTCGCCCTTCTTGGGGATTCATTCGTTTTGTCGAAGGTTCATCTAGTTCTTCATCAAGAACTTTGGCACCTCCCTTAGAAGGAATTTTGCTTATCTAGCAGGTCCTCGATTTTGATTCCGCTTAGGGATTGTTTTGCCTTGGAAAAGGTTCATTTAGTTCTTCATCAAGAACTTTTGTGCCTCCTTTGGAAGGACTTTTGCTTGTCCAGCATGTGTTTAGTTTTGGTTCCCCTTATGGATTGTTTCACCTTGGTGAAGGCTTATTCTTCATCAAGAACGTGTTTGCCTCCCTTGGAAGGACTTTCTCCTATTAGATAAATCTTTTTCTAAAATTAAAATATTCACAAATTTTACTTAGATGGCTATATTTTTATTGATTTCATTTCATTGGTAGTACATTTTTAAGTGTTGTACATTCCAAGTGTGTGGTAAATCTATGCCTTCTAGAGTTTGGAGCTTGTAAGTGCCAGGTCCTTTGACTTGTTGGACTCTGAAGGGGCTTTCCCAGGTTAGAGCCAAATTTCCCACTCCTTCTCTTTAGCCAGTAGCTTCGAAGCTTTTCATGACTAAGCTTCCCACATCAATTTTTTTGACTTTGACCTTCTTGTTGAAATAGTTGGCTACCCTTTTCTTGTATGCTGCCATTCGGATGACTATTTCTTCTCTTAGCTCTTTTATCAAGTTTAAATGAATCCTTTATAACTTGTTATTTTCTTCATCACCATAATAAAAGAATCTTCCACTGGGAAAGCCTATAACAACAGGGATTACAACTTTAGTACTAAAGGCCAAGGTAAAGGGAATTTCCCTTATAGGTTCTTTAAGAGTGGTTTTGTATGCCCATAGCACATGGTGAAGCTCTTTAACCTAATATTTTCCCTAACCTTCTAGCTTTCACTTGATTCCTTGGAAGATAGTTATGTTTGTCACCTATGTTTGCTCCTTTGTCTGAGGGTGAACGGTAAAGGCAAAACGTTGCTTGATGTTCAACCCTTCATAGAAGTTCCTTATCTTTGAGTTATTGAACTATTTCCCAGTATAACTTATGAGCTAGTATAGAACTCTGAACCTACATATGATTATCTTTCAGATGAACTTTATTATGTCATCCATATTGATTGTTGCCACTGGTTCAGCTTCGATCCATTTTGTGAAATATTCAATTATTACTATCAAGAAATGCTTCTACCCTAGAGCCATTGGAAATGGGTCAACAATGTCAATTTCCCACTTAGTTAAGGTCTAGAAGCTATAGATGGGAACTTGTTCAGTCCCTAAAGCCTTCACCAAGTTCACAAATTTCTGGCATGATGAGCTTTTCTTCACTAAGGCTCTTGCATCTACTTTTATGGATGGCCAGTAGTACCTTTGTTAGAGTACCTTGGCTGCCAGTGCCTTTCCCTCTATGTGCATTCCACATGATCATTCATAGATCTCTTAAAGGACATACTCCGTCTCACTTGGCCTAAGACATTTGAGCCAAATAAGAAATACACCCTCCTATAAAATGTGTTGTGATGGAGGGAAAAGTAAGCACTACGCCATTTGATCTTCTTCTCTTCATTCTGGTCTTATGGTAGCTCTCTCTTCTCTAAATAGGCTTTGATAGTGTCAATCCAACATGGCTCTTCTACTTAAATTTCCAAGACCTCTTCACCTTCATCAATACTCGAGGCTGTCAAAGAGCCCATGAAGACTTTGTTTGGGTACCCTAAGGGGTGTGCTACTACTAGTTTACTAAGGTTATCTACTCGACAGTTTTAAAGCCTCCAGACCTTTCTATATTCCATTTTCACCCCTTTCTTTTCCTACTTCTGGATCAGTCATCTGACTATCACCAAGTATTTCTACATCTCTTCCTTTCTAGCTGTAAACATTCCATCTACATAATCCAATACCATTTGTAAGTCACTGCAGATGACTAGCCTTTCTACCAGTAGAAAATTAGCCAGTTTGAGCCCTTGCACGAAGGCTTCATACTCTGTCGTGTTGTTTGTGGTCGAAAAATCCAATTTCAATAATACTCTAGGAGAACTCTGGTGCCACTTCCAAGGACAATTCTAATCCCACTAGCATTCTGTACACTAGTTCCGTTAACATAGAGCTCCCATGTGGTTGCCAGGTCTATCTCTCTTTTTCTTCTTTGCTCTATGTTCTGCTCTTCTTTTTACTATAGGAATGAGCACTCTAAAATGAAATCTACTTATGCTTGAGCTTTGATGGTTGCTCGAGGATGGTATTGTCGACTATATTATCTAAGCTCTACAGATCAACATAGTATTCTTCCTGAGGTTTTTGGATTGCGAAGAGTTTTTTATAAAGGCTTATCTATCACCACTTGGTGAGCTTGGAGATAAACTTTAAATTTCCTGCACGACAAGAGGAGAGAGTAAGCTAATTTTTTAATGGGATAATAGTTAAGTTCAACCACTTTTTAGACTTTACTGAAGTAATAAATCATCTTCTGAACTCTCACTTCCTCTATGATTAGTATTGCTTCGACTATAAGGATGCCGAAAGGAATATGAGCACGTCTTCCCCTAGTAATGGTCTGCTCAATACTTGCTCCAAACTTAAGTAAGATTTTGGCTCCTCAAAGACTTTTTGACAATCTTCACTCTACTCAAAGACTGCATTCTTTCTCATATTTCTTAAGAATGGTAGGTAGTAGTTCATTTGCTTTTGACATAAATATGTTGAAGGCTATAAATCTCTTTGTCAACTTTTGCACCTCTTTCACATTTTTAGAGCTGTAATTTCTAGGATAGCTAGTACATTATCCGGATTTGGCTCAATCCTCTTCTCTCTCACTTGATAGATAAGGAACTTGCCCTCTGGATGAAGAAGTCACACTTTTTAAAATTCAATTTCATCCCATATTTGTCCATCACCTCAAAAATTTCCCCTGAATCCCTGATATTCTCTTCAAAGCTTATGCTCTTCATTATCATATCATCTATGTACACCTCCAGATTCCTTCCCAATTGGTATTTGAAGATCATATTTACCAATCTCTTATAAGTGCCACCAGCATTTTTAGTCTGAAAGTCATGGACGTGTAATAGTAGGTGCCCTTTTTTTTATAATGGTGGTCTTCTCTTTATCCTCAAGATCTATCTTGATCTGGAGGTAGCTTTACTTAGCATCTAGGGAAGAGAGGTACTTGTATCCTACTATTGAGTCCACCAATTTGTCGATCATAGAGAGTGGATAGAAATCTTTTTGGCATGCATTGTTAAGGTCGGTGAAATCTACACAAATCCGGTAACCTTAAAAATTTAACTCTTCATCAATCATTGCTTACCTTTCCACTTATGTGTGATTGTCTAAATGGACGAGTCTACATTTATCTTATGTGTGATTACTTTTGGACTTATTCTTGGCATTTCCAAGGAATCCTATACAAATGTCTTCTTGTGGCTCACTAAGGACCCTTTTGCTTCGACTTTTTCTACCAGTTCTACTTTAACTTTTAAGCATCTCTCTGGCCTTTATTCCTCTACTAGAACTGGTTCTAGATTTCTCACCGGTTAGGCTCTTCTACCATCTTCTACCTTCACCTCTTCCTCAACCATACCTACCTTCTCAAGCTAGATGCATACCATAATCTCTCTTCTGAGTAAATTTTGCCTTGGATTCTTGCTTGTAAATGTTGTATACACCTAGTTCAGTCCCATCAAGTAAAGGAACCTTTACTCTTCCCCTTCACACACTGGTCTCTGAATCTAGATCATGGAGTAGTGGTCTGCCCATCAAGGCATCGTAAGCCATTGGTATCGTTACTATGACAAAGAGTGCCATCACCATCACACACTTTAAGGGTGCACCTATAGTCAAAGGCAATCTGATGTATCCAGTTGTTGGTATCTCAGTCTTGTCTAAAGTCTTGGTCGGGTTCTTCAGCTCTTTTAATTCATACTCCTTTATAACCATCTTATGATAAGCTTTATAGGAAAATAGGTTACCCGAACTCCCATTAGCAATTAGAATTCTCTATATATTATAATTGGCTATGATTGCCTTGATGATAATTGGGCCAGCTCTTTTTTGTCTCCACCATCCAATCCTCTTCGGCTAACTACTATTGGCAGTTGTAGAACACAAACTCAGATATTTCTTTCCTTTGGGCTATTGCTCTGCCCTTGTTGTTGCTTACAACCTCCTTCTAAGGCCCTCTAATGGGATAGGCAATGTCTCCCATCATTCACTACTGATAGCTCAGGATCTTTTTGGTCTTTAATGAACCCCTGCAAGTAGACTTATTTGATCAACCTTTCTATCTCTTCCATCAGGTTCATGTAAGTATCTGTGGTGTGGCCATAGGTATTGTGAAATTTGCAGAACTTTGATTTATCTCTTTTATGTGGGTCTCTCCACATTGACTTTGGCCTCTACCATATGGCATAGTCCTAAAATGTAGCAAAGACTACCTCAGGTCTTTGCATCAAGAGGAGTAAACTTGGCCACATCGAAGGTTATCCTGGTAGGCTCTTTTTCCATTTCCTTCGACTTAGATGCTACATTTTTTAACCCACTAGACTCTCCTATTTTCTTTTTTTTTTCTCTCCTTCAAAGGGGCCTCCTCCTCTTCTAAGCCAAAGTCATTGCCTCTTCAAGGCTGCTCGGCAGGTCCCTAGACAACTTTTTTAATAATTTAGTATGTATGGTGCATTTCTGAAAGGCTTCAACTGCTCCTACTTGGTCCAACTGAGTAACTTTTAAGTCTTCAATGTTGAACTGGCCTAGGAAATCCCTTAATGATTCATCATGCCTTGCTTTATAAGCTCCAAGGCTTGTGTTTACATATTAATGAGAATGCTTGATGCAAACTTCTTCATAATACTCTCCGCCAATTGCTAAAAGTTCACAATACTTCTTTCCTCCAAACTGTTGTAGCACTTAGTGGCTGTCCCATCCAATGCCCCTAAAAGCCCAGCAAACTTCTTTATCGTCTCTAGTTTGCAATTCTACTTCATTCTTATAGTTCAAAACATGGGCTTTGGAGTCTATAGACCAGGTGTACTTGTTGATGTTAGGGGCCTTGAATTTACTAGGCATTTGGTACTCAGCTACCCTTCTAATGAACATGGATTTTAGCTTGATGGTTAAGTCTCTATCTTCAGACTTCTTTTTTTCATCAAACTCCTCCATACATTGCTTCACCATCTCTCTAATATCTTGGGGGTTATGGCTTATGGTCTCATATTTTCTATCCTCGCTCCTTCAGGACCTAGATTTATGAGAAGTCCTCCTTCTACTAATTTCTTTCCTATAGCAATTAAATCTCCCTCGTTTTCCCCCTCTCCCCTTAGTCTAGATCCACTCAAATCTTTTAAGCTTTCCTCACCTCCATCAACATTTCGCCCATTTCCCTCTTTTAGCCTCATTCTATCCCCTTCGTCGTCCTTCTCTTTTGGATCCTCATTGTTTCTTCCTATAACTCTTATTTTAGACCTTAGTCTACTCATTGATGCCAGGGACCTATCCCCATCTCCTACTTCTGGTGTCTGAAACAAACTTGTTCTAGTTTTCCTAGTTGGGCCAGTAGGTGCATTCTTATTCACATGTTGCACCATGGGGCTTTAATTCTGTAAGAGTTGTAGTATAGGAGTTAGTGCACCTAGAACATTTTGTAATGTAGATGAAATGTCTAGTGGCACACTAGTAGAGGCATCGAGTAGGGGTGTGGAAAAGGTGGTATTTATCTATACTTGTTTTATGAAGTAAGCTAAGGTTTGGAAACATGAGGCTAGGTTAGGGGTGGATAAGGTGTTTATAAGAGGAGTTTCATGGGTGGTGTTTCCTGCTGGGTGGCTTGGTGTAGCATTAATTGTATTATTTCTGTTATCTTAAGGGTCATCCATACTTGGAGTTTCTGAACAGTAAAAGCTTTAGAATAAGAAAGGAAAGTCAGTGTGAATATACTCAAAGAGAGAAGAGAAAAATAATTTTTTGAGATTAGGAAAAACTTTTTACTCGATTCCCCACAAACAACGTCAATTTGATAAGCTTTAGACCTAACAAATTCTGATCTCCTTAACTTGGACTAGGTTGAAGTGAACCTCAAACTTGAATTGCATTCACTCATGAACAAACGTGAGCTTAGAGGGCTAGGCCTTAAGCCTGAAAAAAATCCTTCAATACTCAAGTCAGATTTAGATTAAATAATGCCTTATATTTTGCTAAGCCCTTAGAACAAACTAAGGTTTTGAAAGTTTGGGTGGAGTGTACATACCTTGAAATGTGTGACAAATTTAGGTATTTATAGTGTTTGTTATATTTCAAGATGGACACGTATCATTATAAGAGAGTGCCATGTGTCATACGCTGATTGGTTCATGTTATGGTCCTTAAATAAGCTTGAGACACATATCTAAGAGAATATTCATCTTATTCTTCCACTGGGGCTCGTGTATTAGAGGTATCTTCGTCGGGTTTCTAGACGAAGGTCAATTATGACTCTTCTTTCATTGGGCTATCTTTGGGCTTTAAGTCCTTCTAGCCTTCTTGGGTCGTTGTTTTATGGATTGTGGGCTTTGGACTCTTTATATTCTAATTAGACAAGTATCACAGTCCATAGGGATTTATCTCAACAGTAGTAATAATTGAAGACCAGAAATATAGTACAGCAAGTTTAAATTTGAAGAATTAAATCCAAGCAACCAGATCCTTAGATCTCATAACTCCATTTTTTACTAACTCGTCCATAATTTGATTACTTTCTCTAGATATAAGAATAAAAGAAACATCTTTCAACTTGTTCACCAAAGTATTAATTTTGTTAAAGATGAGCGCATAAAAGTTTGAAAAAAAAATGTAATTTTCATTATATAGGACTTGATAAGGAAGTAAATTTCTAAAAAAATTTTCTAAAAAAAAAATAAGGAAGTGAAAAAATATATTCAAATTAGCTACTGTTTAGAGTAAAATAGAAAATAATATTTTTTAAGTTATAACTAAAATTTGAAAAATTACTTTTATAGTTTTTATTGTTTTTCTTTATAAACAGAAAAGTGAAAAATCTAAATTTTCAAAATACAATTAGACATTTTTCTAAAGAAAATGAATGCATTTTCTCATTTTTCAATAGTTTTCTTAGAGTTATAAAATTAAAAAAATTAAATATAGAAACTGAAAATAATTTTTCATTAATAAACATAACCTTAGCTATTTATTGATATTTTTGGACTTAGATTTTCTAAAAATAGAAAGTAAATTTAATTCATTAAAAATTGTTAATTCTTTATGAAAGTTTAGTTAACTGTAATTTTTTTTTAAAATTTAAATATTTATTTTGTTATATAAAATTTTTTTAAAAAATCTTAATTAACTATATAATTCACTAGTTCAACCATTAATCCAGTGATTGAACCACTGATCCGTTGTCCCAACTTATAAATCTAGTCAACTTCCAGGCAGGGTTTGATAACTATGGGTAGAAGATTTAATTTCATCTTATTTGCTAGCCAATGAGTAGGACAGTTAGACTCTCTGTATATATGATAAACTAGAAAAAAAAAGAAGCAGAGAATGAACAAAACTAAAAAGTACATCTATCGAGTTTATAATTTCCCAAGGCGAATTGCTAATGCTACAGTTAATAGCTTCAGCTATAACCTTATGATCAATTTCAATCAAAGCAAAATCTCCTAACTTCTTAAATAACTGCCATGACTGAGCACATTTCTCCCATTGCTAGTGAGATAGCATGAATATCACGAGTCAGACCATGGATCATCACTCCCATTACCATTTCAGAAAATGGTCGGCATTGTGGCATCTTCATCCCCTTCTTTAAATCTTGCATCAACATTGATTTTAATGATATTAATTGGAGGTGGTTGTCACTGAAACTTACTAGTGTAACAAATAACATTCTTTTTTTGAATTATTTGATGGTTTCCCTGAATAATTTACAAAATATTCAACCATATTAATACAAGCAATCATATCAGGCTATTTTTCCTCAAAAGCCATTCCTTTCTCAACTGTTAGGTTCCGATGTTCATAAAGGATAATCCTTCATATGTATCTTTGTTTTGTGTGAAATTTTATATTTTTTTTCTTAACATTTAAGTTTAATGTGTGTGTTAAGTGTTATTTAGAGAAAGTCAGAAAATTATGCAAAAACATAGTTATTTGATCAAAAGATGAAGTTCCTAAACAAGCGGAATAGCTTGGAGAAATGCTTGAAGGATTTTTAGAGAGTTTGTCAATGCATGGACCTATGCACGGGTTGTGCATACTGCTTAAAAGGGTCGTGAAAGTCTTTGTACTGAAATGCCCTAAAGCATCAAAATTTTTATATGATGCACATGCCATACAGATAGGAAATTAGCTCGTGCACTCCCCCATTCGAGTTACTGGACTAAGTGCAATAAAGGAGTAACTGACTTAGAAAAGTGCATGGGGAAAGGCTGACACATGCACGGGGCTAGTGTGATTAAAAAGGGGTTATGCAAACTAATCAAAACATAGCAGAAACATGATTCTTCAAGTTTATCCATATCCAAAAGCCATATTTTTCATTATATAAGGGGGATTATTGATGGATATCAGAGACCTGCAATATATTTGAGATACCAATGCTTC
>CAOJBK013728384.1:0-13062 GCA_948294925.1 Codiaeum variegatum
TTTCCTTGCCTTTCAAGCCTGAACTTCGAAATAGTTCCTCCTAGCTTTGAAATTCATTTGATTACCTAGACGTGGCTGAAAACACTGAAATAGACACATCAAATTCAATTTAAAGTGCATAATTCGCTAAGAATATTTGGAAAATAATGTGTAATTTGCCAATTATCAGTCCCATGTTCCTTAAACTCTGATATAATCCTTTCATCATGAAACCATTTTCATTCATGCATACATGCATGCATGCATCACTACACATAAGAAACTTAAGCTAAGTGAAATGTTCCAAAATTGGTTTTACTACCTACCCTATTAAAAAAAACATACACCATGTCTGTAGTGGTCAAAACTTCTTAAAATACAGATACCCTATCTTTTTTTCTATCCAAAGGTTACCACGCCTCACGAGAATGCACCCAACCCCACTACTACTGATACCACTTCTCCTCAAAGTGACATCACCACTATGCTTATTGAGATTCTAAGGAAATAAGATGAGACCCTCAGGAAACAACATGAGGAAATAAGTCTTCTACTGGTTATGAATATATCCTGGTGGCAATTTACTACTTCATTAAGTGGGTGGAGGCTGCACCTTACCAAGTCTTTGACTCGAAAATGGTTGAACAGTTCATCAAAGTGAATATCATTGCAAGGCATGGTGTTCCATTCAAGATCATCTCAGACAATGTCTTTCACTTCTAGAAAGAGGTAGATATCCTCTTGAAAAAGGAAAATTTACAACACTACAAGTCTTCGTATTATAGACCTCAAACTAATGGCGTAATAAAGGCTACTAATAAAGCATTCAAGAATATCCTTTAGAAGATGGTCAACATAAAGGTTGGCATTTTCACTTGTCGAGCGCCCGCCTTGGGTACAAAACTTCATACAAATCTGCTACTAATGCCATGCCTTACTCATTAGTCTATGGAATGGAAAAAGTCCTACCTATAAAGTTAGAAATCTAATAAGCAAGGGTTCTCATAGAAGCTCAAATCACCGAACTTGACTGGAACATGCCTATTATGACCAACTTAATCTGATCGATAAGAAAAGGATAGAATCCCTTCATCAGGCTCAAAATTATCAATAGAGACTAGCAAGGCATTTTAATAAGAGAATCAAGGATCACAAACTCCAAGAGGGTGACCTTATTTTAAGAGAAAATAGATAACCCACTTAAGGCCTTTGAGTGGACCCTTCATCATTAAAAAGATCATGTTAGGCGATGGTGTCATCCTGATGGACATAAATGGGAATGAATTTAGTCATTCTAACAATCTCAACCAGCTCAAGAAATACTATATTTAATGTTCTTGTTGCATGAACATGCATCTGGCATCACAATTCTATAACAAGAACCATATGGACCTGATTCTCCAAAAATTACCATGTTCTTCATTTTCAAAAATCTATTGTAAGGAGATACGTAGGTAGCCCTTATAGGCATGGTCCAAATCATTTAATAAAATTTACATGTTTCAGCATCTTTATCATCTTGGGATTTTTAAAATTTCATGCAAATAAATTCAAAAAATGAATGAAACCCACTAAGTAGAAAACTCAGAAGGATGATTTAGTAAAATTTAGGGTACAACCGGCTAAACTGAAAATCAAAAAAGGCAGTCTAGACAATAATTAAGACAACTTGCTAGATTGAAAACCTAAAAGGGCAGACTAGGCAAAAGTAAGAGCTTAATAAAAATAAAATACATTTTATTGAGGTTTTATTCATCTTTTTGAACATCTAAAATTCTTAAGCATTAGAGATAGAATCAAAATCAAAGCAAATAAAAGGGCTAATTCAAACCTAGTCTTATTCTCCAAAAAGCCTAATCTAAACAACAGACTCGATCCGCAATCTCAACCAGAAGATCATAATGCTTTCCTTCTCTTTTTACTAGCATATCTCAATCCACCAGTTTAAGTACTCTGGAAGCTTGCCACAGTCATTGCTAGGACTAGCATCCTAAAATCTCAAATCTAGCCTCCAGTGACTGCCTTAGCCACTCAAGCATTCATTATAAAATCATCAAAAAGAGCACCATTTAGGGGGCACATTCTAATCATGTCCCATATGACGAAGGAATCTAATAGTTTAATATCATGTCACCTCCTTCAAAAAAAGCAAGTACACATGCTTAAATCCCCAGCTCCTTGGCCTAAGGTGCTTGATCCTATACCAGTTGGGTCTCTAGAGTAAGTTTGAAGAATTCAACTCATTAAGCTAGCTAATCTAATCCTTTTTAGTGGTAAAATAGATGGTAATTGTCCCAGTGTGATACCACGATGAAAGGTAATCCCTTTTCTCAAGAGTTGGAACGATCCTGAGATGATCTCTCAACCAAATCTGGAAAGGAAGGATGAGGGTCAGAATGGTCTCATAAGCATTAAAATGGAAATAATAGTGAACAATTTACATACCTAGAGTAGAATGGGATTTATGGTCTAAGGATGTCTATATTTACAATAACGATCAATGCTCAACAGTGTCTCTACCAAAATCATACCCATAATAGACTTCCCCTCACCCATTCAGGGTATTAGCTCAACCACTCTTACATCACCCCATCCAACCGGGCCCATAAAAATATATCCAGACATTAAACAGAACACATAGGCTTTCAACCTTCTAGTTGCCCAAACCAGATCATTAGAAGTCTTATCCTCCCAAAACATGTCAGCCATAGTGGGCATGTTTACCTAATCATCCTTCACTATACTAGAAGCCTCCTCCATATTCAAATCCAAAATATTCCTGAAAGAATTGAAATTCTCGACCTTTTCAACTGTAATAGCTAGGTTAGCCTTGGGGTCAGTATCCAATAGAGCTAAAAATTCCTCAAAAGTTGGACATATCTCATCCATGTTAGCACCAAATCGAAAAATATGATCTACAAGATCCCAGAACCTAACGAAAGCATTCAAAAAATCCCAGTCAATCTTGACACCCCTAAGTGTCGGTAAAACACTGATACTGTATTTTCCAAGGTTAATCCGCTCCACTTGGCTTAGGTTTATGCACCAACAATGCATCATATGGCTGAAGTATGGCTCTATCTATGAGGGTAAATCACAAAATACCTTATTTCTCAAAAATAAAATTTCATGCATAAAATGAAATGCAGTTTTACAAAATACAGAGTTTTTTCATAAAACAAAGTTCCACAGTAGGCCATACTCTGTATGCATCTCCCTACGCTTGCTATCTTCTTTGAAAACATATTTAGGGGAATCCTCTTGAAAAGGTCTCTGCCCACATCACAAAAAGGTATAACAACTACCTATCAAACTTAGAATTTGACGAGGTCAAAGCCTTGTATGGCATAATTTCAACATCTAGCAAGCCCATAAGTTGATATGGCATAATCACCAAGATCAATATGAAAATTATAACATTTGGCATCCCCAATTTGGTCCTATATAGAACATTGTAAGCCTAGAAGCTGACATGGCAAAAGACCTTAATCTAACATGGTAATAAGCCTAGAAGTTGACATAACACCATCACAAGTCCAAAATCTTAAATGGCCCCTTTGGATTCACTGTCATCAGAATCACCTTTTGTTCGAAGCTAATTTAGATTGGGGAGGGGGGGGGTGCAGTTTTGAACCCTTATTTTCACCATTAAATATGGCTTATCATTACGAGCCCACAAACTTAAATCGAGCCTAAATCGGACCTAAAATGAACCTAAAAAGTAAAAAAAATTGAGAAAAATTGAGCCGAATCAGACCTACCTGGAGCTATACGTTAGGCGCACACACCACGAGCCAAGTGTAAAGACCTAAGCGCCAGTGCATATGCCTTATGTCGAGTGTGTAGGCCTCACCCCTAATGCATGAGCCTCACCCTAGGCGTATGGGCTAGCTTCTTAATGTGTGTGTCTGACCCCAAGTGTGTACTCAACTTTTTATTGACTGGAAAGTCTAGTTTTTCCTATAAATAGGACCCCCAGGTTAAAATTTGAGAACAACGTTTACTGAGACACTCTATTGAATTTTTGCTCTAAACACTCACAACTCGAACCTTTGCGAAATTATTCATTCACAACAGTTCCCAAGCACAACGGAGACCCATTCTGGTTTTGTTAAACCTTCCAATGCTCCTATTCCGAAGTAATGAAGAGCAAAGGTATAATTCTATTATAATTTCATTTTCTTTTAAAACCCTATAATCGCACATATGTAATATTCACATATCCAAACAATTTTTTTAATATAAATTTGAACTAATTAAAAATATATTGTTTATTTTTTTCTATAAAAAAATGATTAGCTTATGAACAACCAAACCCAATTTCAAAACAAATCCCAACCCTTCGCGAGAAGGGAGAACGACATAGGGTTTGATTCCTATCCATGGGATACGCCAACAAGTCTATTCGGGTTGTAACTCCAAAAATAATTATTTTTTATTTTCTTTTATTTTATGTTTTTTTCTTTATTTGTTTATTTCCACTTTTATTTATTATTTTATTATTTATTTCATTTTATTATATATTTGTTATTGTTTATCTATCGTGAATGGCAAATGAGGCGATTCCATCTTAGCACGTGTTGGCTAATGGAGGAGTTCATTTGATTCTCTTCCTAACACATCTATTGTTAGTGGAACGGATCTATCATTTTATTTATTTATTTATTTTTCTTTATTATTATTTTATTTCTATTTTTATTTTGTTCATATAATTGTTTATTAACGGGAGATGTATGTCCTTCCTATACTTTATGGCTAGAGGAGGGATCCCTTTTGTTTTTATCTTTTTTTTTTTTTGTATTTAATTTCATTTTGCTTCAGTTTATTTTATTTATTTGCTAATATGGATATGTGCTCTCCCTAGTACTGTCATGGCAAGAGGAGAGACCCCTGTTATTTTCTTTATTTCATTATTTTCTTTATTTTAATTATTGTCATTCATGAAATATTTGTCCATGCATCATCTTTAATGGTTGTAACTGTCCTTTCTTCATCTTATAACTGTCATACATACATGAAACTTATTTCAACCAAGTCTATATGAGTTTTGAGCCAAAACTTTTAGGAAATTCACATTTTTCTAAAAATTAATTTTGTATCAATCACGAGTCCTTGAATCCATCCATTGGTTCGAGACTTGTCTTTTCCATTGAAAAACATCATTTTTATGTAGTTAAACTAAAAATGGTTTCTTAATCACCAGAAAATGAAACATTTTTCAAAGTATTAAGTCGCGACTCACATATACACACACCTCACCTAACGGACCCATAAGGGTTCTCCTCATGTGAGATTCGACAGCCGACGCCATGTGTAATTTGACCCCCACAGTCAGTTTCCTTAGTCTAAAAAGTCTAAGGCGTGCAGACACTTTGAAGTTTTGGGCTTCACAATGGTATGATTTTCAAAGGGAGTTTGATGACAAGTACCGACCCTAAATTTGTCGAGATAAGAAATGAAATGAGTTTTTGAACCTAATCCTGTGAACCTTTAATTTTACACTTCTAGAGTCACTAATTTCCTCATGACTCTCAACCAAACTTAAAGGTTTGAAAATAGAATGGGGTTAAGGGAGCAATAGACATCCTGGCTACCATCAACTATTTCACAAAGTGGTAGAAGTTGCACCTTCCCAAAGTCTTTAACTTAGAAAAAGGATGCAAAATTCATCAAGATAAACATCATAACAATGTATGATGTTCCTTCCAAAGCCATCACAGATAATGGCCCCTACCTCTAAAAGAAATAGCCACCTAAATATCACAAGTCTTCTCCTTACAGACTAAAGGAGCAACCAACAAGGCTAAAAAAATATCAATAATCATAAAAAGTTGGCCTCTCCTCTTGATAAATTCCCTTATTAGGTATAAAACTTCATTCAAATTAGCCACCAAGGAAACACCCTACTCACTAAAATTGAAGCAGTCCTACCCATTGGAAGCCCAATCTGCCCGAGTTCTCCAAGAAGGCTAAGTTAATGAAATTGACTGACAAGAGGCCTACTTCAACCAACTCAATCTCATCAAAATGGAAGCCTTTTACCAAGCTCAGAACTATCAACTCAAGCTTGCAAGGCACTTCAACAAAAGGGTCAGAGATAAAAACCTGCACAAAGATGACCTGATCCTCAAAGAAATCAAACAACTAACATCGGATCTAAGAGGAAAATTCAAACCTTCCTAAAGTGGTCCATTCATCATCAAGAAGATCATGACTGATGGAGATGTCATCCTGATAAACATTAATGACAACAAGTTCAATCATTCAACCGAACTGGATCGGCTCAACTGATACATTATTTGAGCATTGCATTTACATCATCATCATCATCATCATCATCATCATCATCTATATAATAAGAACTATGTAGAAATGATTCTCCAAAATCATAAATTGTATTCTAAATTTAAGTTTTAAAAATCAATATAAAGAGATACGTAGGCAATCCTCATTGGGTACTGTCAAAAGCATATAATAAAACTCAATGTCTTTCACAATTTCATCTCATTTGGGCTCTTTGACAAGCATGCAAAAATAAATGAATAACAAATAGAAAATAAAAAAAGAATGAAACCCATTAAGCTAAAAATCCAAGTGGGCAGCTTACGCAAAAATTAGGGTACAACCTACTAGACAGAAAATCAAAAAGGCAGCCTAGGAAAAAATTAAAGCAGCTCACTAACTTAAAAACCTAAAATGGTAGCTAAGGCAAAAATTAGAGCTTTTAATCAAAATAATACATTTTATTGAACTCTTATTCACCTTTTAGAACTCAAAAAAGGGAACATTGAAAAATCAAACACATCAATCATCCTCTTTTAAAAAGGACATCCCCAGCGGACCTCCCAAAACAAAATTGACAAGTCACTCACCTGTCATACTTTAAACATGTCTCAGACATAATAATTCCTCAAGGGAACCAATCTCATCCCGAGAGGATCTCTCAAACAATAATATTTCCCTAGTAGATTTCTCAAAACATCTCCCCGGTGAAAATAAAATACAACTAAACCTCTAAAGGAGTCAACCAATGACTATTCCTCAAGTGGAGTCAGTAATAAATCCCTAATGGAGCAATAACTATTGTTAAGGCTAAATGGCATCTTGGCCCAAAACCAGCTCAACTAAAGACTTCCCTTTACCCATCTAGGGTATCAGCCAAACCACTTTCACAATCCTTTTAACCATTCAAGCAAAAGCATATGCCCTTAACCTATCATCTAAGTAAACATCATCATTTAAACCTTTGAACATCATGGCCATGGAAGACAGGTTCATCATATCTCCTTTTATGTTACTCAAATCTAAAAAAAACTTCTCAACAAGTTGAAGCAACTAATTTACAAAGCCTACCCAACCTTGGGCTCTAAACCATCAAATTAACCAAAGTTAGTAACAAGCTTAAACAAATGTTTCACTAAGTCTCAAACACTAAAAAATACCCAATCAGTCATTACAACCTGAAGCACCACTAAACCATGTATTGCCCGAGGTTGATTCTCTACACCTTTTTTAGGTTCTCGCATAACCCATCTATCATATGACTGAAGTATGGCCTATTTATAGGGGTAACTCATGGAATACTTCATTTCTAAAAAAACAACTTCATACAAATGTCAAAGTTTTGCAAAGCTTTTACAAAACAAAGACCTATAGTGGGCTATACTTAGCATGTATCTCATGCACCTCCCTTCAATTACTAACATCATCCAACACATATCTGGGGGCATCCTCGCAAAGGAGTCTTCACCCCCAATGAACAAGTATGACAAATACTTGTCAATGCTCAGAATCTACGAGGTCAAAGCCTCATATAGCATAACTTCAACATCCAATAAACCCATAAGTTCCTATAGTATGATCATTAAGATCCGCAAGAAAATTACAAAGTTTGACATCTCCAACTTGGCATATTATAAGCCTAAAAGCTGATAATAGAATAAGCCTAGAATCTGACATGGCGACAAGCCGAAAATCCAACTTGGCTCCATCATAAGCCTAGAAGCTGATGTGGCATAAGCCTAGAATCTAACATGGTAACAAGCCCAAAATTTGACATGGCACTACCACAAGCCTAGAAGATGACATAGCATTGTCACAAGCCCATAAATAGATATGGAATCATCACAAGCCTATAATATGACATGGCACCTGTGGGTTCACTATCATTAGAATCACATTCTTCTTGAAGCTAATTCAGATGAGGGGGAAACTATGAACCCTTAATTTTACATCTCTAGAATTGCCGGTTTCCTCGTGACTCTTAGCCAGACTTAATGGTTTGAAAATAAAAAGGGGGTCAAAGGGGTAGCGCCCCTTACTACATTTGGGGCAGCCCCTGAAATAAAAGTTTCAAATTGCAAGGTTTACATAGAAAAATTTACATATCTAGACATATTTTTAAGGAAAAACCCATATTTTTGCACCATTAAATCTAGCCCATCAACACAAGCACCTAGGTTCAAACCGCGCTTAAACTATACCTTAAAGGAACTTAAAAATCGAACTGAAATGGACTAACCTTGAAAATCAGGCCCATGCATCTGGGCCAAAAAGCATATGTTTGGGCTTGAACACATGCTTTTTAGCCCAGACACATAAGTTTGGGTCTAGATGCATGAGGCCCAATTTCCTGACTTTCCTGATAAGGTTTTCTATAAATTTAACCCTCTTGGTCAGTTTCCAGGGCCTTCTTTTTAGACTTTTTGATCTCTTTTCTAACACTTTTAGATATCTTTTACGAACTTTTAGACACCAAAATCACACTAAAAATACCCTAAAGCACTAAAATTTCATCAGAACCACTCAATTTTCTGCAATTCCGATCAGACGTTTAGTTCGATATTACTAAGCCACATCCGGTCATACATCAGACAGTTCTCTCTGAGTACAATGGAGACCTATTCCAGTTTCATCAAACCTTTAGAAAAGCCAATTCCGAAGCCTCATAAGCCAAAGGTAAAAATGATATAGCATTATTTAGTTGTGAATATAAGCCCTTGAATCTAACTTAGTCAATTTCATTATATAAAATTTTCTTTTCAATAATCAAAAGCAGAATTGATTAACAACCTAATGGTTAATTCTTTTAAAATCTAAAATGAATTAGCTTCTGAACATACTACCAAACCCACTACTTTTCAGAAAAATCCCACCTTTTGCGAGAAGGGAGAATGACATGGGGTTTGATTTCCATTCAAAGGGATATGCCGACAAACCATTCAAAGGCTTTAACTCCAAAATTATTTTCTTTCCTTTTTATTGTTTATTTAATTTATGTCACTTTATCAACATGTTTCATTTCATATTAATTGTTGTATTTTGTTTTATGTTCATTGTTCATTTTGTCACTATTTTAGTCCGTATTTGAATTTAAAATTAGGAAATGTGTGCCCTTCCCTAATCTATGGACTAGAGAGGGGATCCCCTATGTTTATCAATTATTTTTTATGTAATTATTTTCCTTATTTCTCATTTTAGGGATGTGTGTCTTCCCTAGAATCCATTTCGGGCTAAAGGAGGGACCCCTGTTTACTTTTCTGATATTCTTATTGCTTTTGCTATTTCTATCATTCATGATATTATTCTTTTCCATGCATCATATCTAGCATGCTATATTTGTCCATTCATCATAAAAGTATGACATGCATACAAGTAAACTCATTTGTTAATTAAAACCATGCAGATTTTCTTTAAGTCATAGTTGTGTAGAAATGGGAAAAAATCTATATTCTAAATGTTTTTTTTTTATCAAATCATGAATCTCCAAACCCAACTATGGTTTGCGGCCTACCTTTTCCAAAATTAATTGGGTAAAATATTAGATTTTCCTAAAATGGAGTTCAAAATTATTTCTTGATCACCTAGAAAAATAGTTTTTTTTTCTAAAGATTAAGTGGTGAATCAAACACCTTTACACTTGCACCCAATGAACTCACGTGGAGTGTACCAAAGTGGGACCTACCATAATCATGACGCCATGTGCAATCTGACCCCACGCGGTCGGTTTCCTCTAGCCATAAACTTTAAGGCGGATAGGGCCTCACAGATCTAGGGGATGATAAATTAGTAGCAGAATATAAGCTACATTTTGAAGCATTAACAAAGTATGACCCCGAATATGAAGCAATAGAGGAGAAACACTATTACCACTTTGAAAAGGATTACGACCGGAGATCTGAAAGGGTGTTACAGTAAGGATCAGAGATTTTAAAACTTTGAGCATCTACTATCAGAATGGAAGAAATACTGGTTGATGAAAAATGTAGGATGGAGGGAAAGAGGAAGACGATTGACGCTAAAGGAGATTTCAATCAACTAGATAAGAAAGGAAGTAGTCAGTCATTTACTAAAAGGGTTGGGAGTTTTTAGGGACGTAGCTCTATTTTTAAAGGAGTTAGTGGATCTAGATTCTAAGGATCATAAGGATTCAGTAAGGAATAGGGGGGACATAGTTCATTTAGTGCACCTTCTAATGGATACTCAAGTAGAGAAGTTAGGCAAAGTTCTGGTAGAGGAGTTTCTTTTACATAAAGCTATGCCACTTATGGGAGACAATGTTTAGGACCATTTCGAAGACCTTATAAAGTATTTAAGACTTACTATACTTATAGAGGTAGGGGCATATATCGAGGAATTGCCTTAATTTGACATTGGGCAAAGGTAGAGGCATAATAAGTGTAAGTAAGCACTAGCCGTTAATGACATAATGTACAATTCTTTACTAGATAATGAGGCATATTCTCTAATTACTCCTAGTCCTACACATTCTTTTATATCATCAACATTTGCATTTACACTTTCAAGTGAAATTAGTCAATTAGGATATGATTTGCTAGTACATTTACCTGTGGGGGATAATGTAATAATGAGCAGTGTAAGGAAAACTTGTCTAGTGATGATTGGGGTTATAATGTTACTTGTTGATTTAGTTGTGATGGATTTAAGGGAGTTTGACGTAATTTTGGGATGGATTGGTTAGCTCAACATAGGGTAGTTATCGATTGCTATATAAAATAAGCAAGGATCAAGTCCTTAAATTATCCAAAGTATTTGCTTGTGTGATATCTACTGTGGAAGCAAGGAAAATGATGTCAGATGGGTGTGAGGCATAATTTGCCCACATGATGGATACAAGCAAGATAAGTCCTATTTTGGAAGAGATTCTAGTGGTAGGAGAGTTTCGAGAAGTTTTTCTTAAGAATTTACCTGGATTGCTTTTGCAAAGGGAAGTTGAGTTTACTATTGAGATTTTGTCAGGAGTTACTCTAATTTCTATTGCACCTTGGTAAAATTGCAAGAATTGAAAAAAAAAACTTAGAGGAATTACAAGAGAAAGGGTTTATTAGACCAAGTACTTCACTGTGTGTGTGTGTGTGTGAGGGGGGTGAGGGGCACACTTGTTCTTTTTGTGAAGAAGAAAGATGAAAGTATGAGATCATGTATTGATTATAGGAAACTAAATAAGGTTACAGTAAAGAATATGTACCCCTTACCTAAGATTGATGATTTATTGTACCAATTAAGGGGAGCCACATTCTTTTCCAAGAATGATTTGAGATTGAGTTATTGGCAGTTGAGAGTAGCAGAACATAGTATTCCTAAAAAAACTTTTCACACTCGCTATGGCCATTATGAGTTTCTAGTTATATCGTTTGGATTGACTAATGCACTGATAGCTTTTATGGCCTTAATGAATTGCACATTCCAAGAGTACTTAGATTAATTTATGAATGTTTTTATTGATGATATACTCGAGGGATAAAGATGAGCATGAACAATATTTAAGAATAGTTTTGCAAATTTTGAATGAGAAACAATAGTATACAAAGCTGATTAAGTTCAACTTATGGATGGATGAAGTAGTTTTTCTATGTAATGTCAAGTCTGGGAGTCATGTTAAGCCTGATCCTGCTAAAGGGAAAGCTATTATGGAATGGATCCCACTAAGAAATGTGACTAAAGTTCGAAGTTTATTAGGGTTAACTGGCTATTATAGGAGATTTTTTGAGGTTTTTCAATCATTGATGGAACCTTAACTAAGCTACTGAGAAAAAGAGTTGCATATGAATGGACTGAAGAACATCAATGAATTTTTGATGAGTTAAAGAAGAGGCTAATGTTTGCTCTAGTCCTAGTACTACCTTCTGGTAGTGGTGGTTTTGTAGTTTACATAGATGCTTCAAAATAATGATTAGTTCATATTGATGCAAAATGGGAAGGTGATTTATTATGCATATCGATAATTAAGAGTGCATGAGTTGAATTACCCAACACATGATTTAGAATCGGCAGCCATTGTTCATGCATTAAAGATATGGAGGCATTATTGATATGGGAAGTTATTTAGATTTTAGACTGATCACAAAAGTTTGAAGTACATCCTTATATAGAAGGAGTTAAATTTGAGGTAGAGAAGGTGGATAGAGTTGCTTAAAGATTATGAATGCACTATAAACTATCATACAAGAAAGTCAAATGTAATTACAGATGCCTTGAGCAGGAAGAGTATAAGTGCATTGCCTAATTTAAGAGGTCATAGTTTGACATCGTTGATCATGATGAGGTCCATGAATGTTCGGTTGGAGGTTGATCAAGTAGATGGGTTGTTGGCAACCCTGCAAATTGGACTAGAATTGGGAGACAGAATTAAAGAGGCATACGTTAGAGATTCATTTCTGCTATGGATGCTTGAAAGGATAAACTAGGGTAAAAAGATAAAATTTTCCTTGAGATTTGATGGAGTGATAGTTAATGGAAGGTGAGTTTATATGCCTAATATAGATGGGTTGGAGAGGAGATTATGCGAGAAGTTCATAGTGCAACATATGTGGTGCACCCTAGGGAAATTAATGCCTTTGGCAATTTCATAATGGAAATGGGAAAGGGTTATCATGGATTTTGTGGTACCTTTCCTAAGGACTCAATGTATACATGATTCATCTTAGGTCATTGTGGATAAATTAACAAAATATGCTCATTTTTCACCAATTCAATAGATTGATTCCTTAGATAAGCTTGAAAAATTATATATATATATATATATATATATATATATATATGAGATTGTAAGGTTGCATGGGG